>WEIV01023300.1:530576-593432 GCA_013390005.1 Calyptomena viridis
GCCGGGCTCCTGCTGCCTCAGGGCCTTCTGCGCTGCCATGATCTTCTGCCGCTCCGTGATGAGCGAGCACTTGTCGCACAGGCAGAGCTTCCAGCGGCAGTGCCCGGCGTGGCCCTTCACCGGCACCACGAAGCCGTGGTTCCGGCAGCGGGAGCACTTGGGTGTCCGCAGTGCCGCCTTCGCCGTGGCCTCGGCGGCTTCCATGGCCCAGCACCCGCCCCCCCGGGCCGGGCATGTCAGGGCTCTTTTATGCCCTGGGATGTAGCAACGCGGGCCCGCGAGGCAGCAGAGCCCATGGCAGCGGGTGGGGAACGCCCTCGGCCCCCAGGCCTCCCGGCCCTCGGCCGGGCAGGGCTCCCCTGAGCTCCCCCCTTGGCCCGGTGGTGCAGCCTGGAGCCAAAGTCAGCCTTGGGGGGCCGAGGCTGCGGGAGCAGCGCGGAATGTGCCGCACGTCTGGGGACATGTCCTTGTGCTCTCACCCGCGGGGATGGGGAGCTTTGCCTGCAGTGAAATGCAGTGTCCCTTACTGCACTGACAGAGCTTTGCCTTTTGGCGCTTTTACATCTACACCCACTTTCATACCCCTCATGCATTTGCTTTTAATATGCACAGGGTTTCAGTCCCATTTTGTTTCCAATTTGCACCATGCTTCTCTTGATAATAAGCAGTCACTGCCTCAGCAGAAAAAAAACCACTTTCATCATTCTGTTTTTCAAAAGAAGTTACTAAGATGAGGGCGCAAAGCGTATGTCATTCGAAAGACCCGTCTCCTTTTCTCAGAGTTCCTTATTCTCTGGAAACAAAGACAGGTTTACAATTAGAAATACAGGAATGCTCCAGTTCCAGTATTGCTTAGAAAGCACTTGTTATTTGTTACTGCTGGTAGCTGCAAACCCATGTTTACACAGTAGCCCTTTTCAGGAGAAAACTCCTCACTTTGCAATGTAAGGCACAACGGTCCTGGTTTTTCTCACCTATACATAGCTAATTGTATACATAGCTAATTGTGCTGTAAAATCCTATAGTGCCAATAGCTCATTCTGTGTTAAAGAGAACACCACGACAATTAACCACGGAGCCGTTGTGAAAGCCTTCTACTAAGTTTCAAGAGTAGCGGGTAACATCTATTGGCTTGCTCTGAAACAATTCTAACTTGCAAGGGAGTGTTTAGCAGCAGCCTGGCACAAGCCCTTCCCTTGGGAAAAATAATCCTGCAAGAGCTGGGTGCACGTTTCAACATCTTGGTCAGGCCCTGGCACAGCAGGCCTTCACAAATTTGGCAACAGTCTGGTTTGATTTGCAACACCCTGGTGTGCAGTGAGCGCCCAGCCCCTGTGCCCTTGCAAGCCACCAGAGCTCAGGCTTTGCAAAAGACCCATTAAGACTTTGCACCTAAATACTGCAGGTTTCCAGTAGGATTTTGCCTCCCGGGGAGATGACCGGCATGCAAGCCCGGACTTGCTCTCGGACGCAATTCAGACCCAAATCCTCAAATGCACACAATCCCCAGTGCACCGGGCACAGCACCAATCCCAGGCTGCAGATCTCACCGGCTCAGTTGCACACTGAGGTGGCTGCTTTTTCGGGAGAGGCTCTCAGTCGTGCCTTTGCAGCCATAGAGCCAGGAATCCTGGCTTTGCAGGAGCAAAGCCAAAGCGAGCCGGGCACAGGGCAGGTCACCCTCACGTTCTGTAGGAGCTGGTTCCAGGCACAGCAGCTCCTTCTGGGAGCAGGAGGCAGCAAGGCACACGTGCCGATGGACTCAGCCCCCTGCCCTCAGTTGCAGGCAGCCTAGAAAGGCATTTATGTGCATGGCCATGTACCAGTTATTCTTAGTTCAGAAAGGCACTTGGTTATGTGCCTTCAATAGAAACTACTCTTAAATGCAGTCTTGAAGTGCTGCTTGCTTGTGCCAGGGCCTTAATGTTCATGTACTCATTCTAAACATTGACTCTGTAATAAATATAGACAGATAAAATAGTCCTAATTTTATGCTCCGTATTTTTACTGTATGCTGAGGTTGTGCTAATTTAGCTGTAGAATGAAAGAGGATGGATGACACATTTTAAAAAACTGTAATTATATCTTTTCAGAGATACCCAATCTGTGTTCATTTGGATACTTGAGCAGTGGGGGAGAAAGGTAGGCTACCTACATTTTCCCCAGCAGTTTTCTATTCTGAGTCACATAATACTTTTATTTGATACATTTACTCAAATATACTGAAATTTATCTCTTCTGTCTTGAAAAAGGTATACCGGCCATGAGCTGTAACAGTTTCTCCATTAATTAAACCACATCTTTCAAATTCATGTGGATTTTTCTTTTGAACAACTTTCACCTAAACATTCAGGATTTATTATACTCTCCACATAGTTTGTTTCAAACATAACTACACTTGCTTTTTATAGAAAGTGAACATTTTACTTTGCTTGTGAGGTAACAAATCCTTATTTCTGCATACGATCCAAAGAATTCTGCTATTCCAATTCTGTTATGTGTTTGTATATATATTTAAGTTAGCTGAATCATACACCATAAGCAAGGCCAAAACAATTTCAAAATACATTTTTGGAATGAGGTGTAAATTTGCATGTGGTAGAGCTTCATATCTGCTATAATTTTCTTCTTTGTTCGTATTTGAAAGAAAACAAGGCACAGGAAAGACTCCTTTCTTTAAAACTTATTTTAACATTTTATGTAACATGTGGTGGGAGTGTAACATAAAGTGTGCACAGAATTGTGCATTAAAATACCATTTATAAGAATTAGCATTCTGCCAAAATGAAAGGAAGGCAACCTGCTGACTTCACATTACTGAAATCAATAGCAATGATATCTCTACTCATTTCCAACTACTGAATCATGAGGTATGTGGTTTTGGTGTGCAGTTTGCTTTGTACAAGAAACAGGAAAAACAATGATTTAGCTAAAAGGGAACAAATCAAAAGACTGCCTTAAAAGTGAATAGCAGAAAATTGGGTTTTGGTTTTTTTCCTCTGTCTCAGACTTTCCAGCTAACATTTTATACAGTAAATGTTTTTTTGGCAAGGAGATTGTTCTGCTTAGATCTGACATATCACAGAGCAATAGCAGCATAATCAAGAAATTTTTTTAGTCTGAGATCTCCATTAGTAAATATTTCCAAACTTGGTTCAAAATACACATTTTCTTATGCATAGAAATCAAGAGTATCTTTTGAATTTTTAAGGCATCACATATGAAGATAAAATCCTCCATTCAAAAATAATCCTTGTAGTTTGGAAGTGTCCATTATGTACTACCATAAATCATTATATAAAACTTGATATAGTATTATCAGCTCTTCTACATTATAACTGCTTAGTCCAGTGTTTGTGGCCCTCAGTCAGGGTACCATTGACATGAGATTTACCTGCAGAGGCAGAACTGCCCAAGGAGGACTCTCATCTGCACCTGGCCCAGAATATCATTTTAAGAAGTAGCACATTTAGCATCCTTGTATTTAGAAGCTCTGTATAAAAAATATTAAAGCATTTCAAACATCCTCTGAGTGCCCTGCATTAGAAAATCCCCCTTGCAGTGCTGAGCTGGCAGCAGCACACAGCCCTCGGTGCTGTCCCAGAACTGCAGGGCTCAGCTCTCTGCTGACGAGGTGTCAGATCTGCCCAAAGCAAACCCACATGACAATGAATAAAGTTCTTTGAATCACTTCTGGAGAGGCATTTTCCACCCTTCTGATCACTGTGAAATTGTACTGTAGTAAACAGTTCTTTAAAATGTGAGGAAAAGTGCAGCATAGAAGCAGTTTAATATGATTACTGTATATCTACTTTAAAATTTGAAATGGCTGAGGTGTGTTTGGGTAACACCATTTTTAAACCTGGTTGCAATTAAGTTGTTTAAATTGCTGTGAGTGGATTTACCTTTTCAATTCTCTTCCAGCATCAATTCCTTTATTTTAAAATGTTGTCTTCAGTAATCCAAACGGGAATTCTGCTGGAGTGAGTTTGGTTGTTGTTGTTGTTACACAAGTTTTAAATAGAGCAAAATTAGATGTTGGCTTTCATTTGCTGTATCAAAAAGGTGAAACTCTATGCTGTGATCAGAGAAAATTGGATGGAGTTTATACATATTTTAAAGTCTTCAAAATGTATAAAAGTTATATAAAGCACTTCTGGTTTCTTTAACAAACACAACTAAAATAAAGCTTGAGTACTTAAATTTGAGGATCTTTTTAATATATAACAGGAATACAGTTCTTAAGCATTAACAGCAAAGACTTTATTAGTAACACTGCTGTTCATTTATTGTAACAAGATCTTTATTTAAGAGAAAAGCAATAGTGATTAAACTGGAAACTCTGTGATCTGCTTATTTCATGAGTACCAGAAGGGCAGGGCAGCCCAGGAGAGAAATCAACCCCAGCAAGGAAACAAAACATGTACCATTTCTTATTAATATACCTCTCATATAAGCAGGAAATAAAATGCATTAAGGGGGAAAGAATGAGGCAGACATAAATACACACACACAGATCCTTTCCTCAAATAAGTGATAGAATGTTTAAAGATCCCTGTCTAGAAAAAAAACAGATCCATGCTAAAAACCTCCTGTGGGAGATGTTCAGTCAGCTTGCAATACATAAGGATCCCTGTGTCATTGAAGTCTTATTGTTGGCTTATATTTCCATGTCTAAGAAACTTAATAATTATCCCTTCAGAAGAAACATTTTGGGTTTTTTAGAAGGTCACCTTTGCAGGCATTAGTAGAAAAAAAAGAAAGTGAAAACCCAAAGAGCAGTCCACTCTGGTAGTGCTCTGGCAGCTGCAGGGGTGCCTTGGTTCCAGCACCATTTCACTTCAGTCAGCTCCCAAATTTAGCAGGTTTTATCCTGGATACCACTAGGCTTGTCAATCAGCCTTCTGCCTAGAGAAATAAACACATTTCTAATCCAGAGTCCTCATTCCCCTTCCCCTCAGCTATAGTTCATGTCGTATTATCTTTGACACAAAGAACAGAAAATCACATTTGAATTCTCCCAAACAGCAAAAAAAGGATTTCATGCAGAAACAGTCACGCTCCCCACACTAAGTAGGTGGCCTGTTTAGAGTCATCTTTGCTTAGCACCTCTTTAGTGCTGAAATTGTCATATTCCCTTGTCAGCAAGCCCAAAGCAATGCTAATAGATGGATAAGGCAGGAGACAGCTGAAAGACCACTACAAACATCAAGTGTACTTGCTGTGGGCAGGATTCCATTTGTGATTGTCAACACTGGTACATAGCCCATATTTTCTAACTGCATTTCTCCACCTCACATCTGAGTTAGATTTCAGAATATCTGAAGTAACTTAAACAATGCAAAATAAATAAAACCAGCTGTTTGCCATAATTTCTTCCTCTTCAGCCTGGACTCTTCACAGATACTTCAGTGAAGCAAATAAAAATGAAATGACCAAATAGCAGTTACTTATCAGCATAGCATGAAGACCATCATCAAAATGTTTCCCTTGGAGAGAGAACAGACAAGAATAGTGATGATTAAGCTCTGGCATGTATGCTAGAATTGGTTTGTGGTATTCACACCAACAGAACGTCATCTGCTCTTTGGGGATGATTCTGGGAATTGATAGATTTCCAGTGAGGTGATAAAGCTTCTTGATGGCTCCTTAACCCCATGTGTCAGAGACAAGCTGTGGTTTGCATTTGGAAAGAGAATACAAGCACCAGCAGTGATAAATTTGCAATAGCTGTTTCCAGCCAGGTATACTGAAGGATGCTGTTCACAAGCATTCCTTCTCTTCTTTGTTATTTCCATAAAATTCCTCTATGAACAATGACAACAGAATCTTTCCAGTTTAGCTGAACCTTCTATATTATATATACAGTATATGCATATGAGCATATATTTGTATGTATTTTCACAGGAGAGGACTTGTGCAAATATGAACACAAAAAGATAAGTTTCAAGAATGCCTGCCTGTCTCCAAACTGAGGAGGAAAAACTCTCCTGCCCTGACAGACTTTCTTGCTGTGTTAAAACAACTGGCATTCCTCTCTTTCCAACATGAAATGTGGTGATGAGCTACCTCAGCTGGCTTCTGGAACTTCAAAGTCCACCAGCATAATGTAGAAAGTGAAAAATGGAATAGAAAATAAAATGAATGCTTTGATGGGGTGTCTTCCTCTTCTTCACCCTTGATGTAGCAAATTAAAAAAGAAATCCACTTATTCAACAAAGAAGTCCACTTATTTAACAGTGGACAGCAAATTATCAATGGCAGCAGAGAGTATGGACAAAGAAGACAAAATAGCAGACAGCTGACCAGCAGCCTTGGCAGATATAGTGATAAGAGGATGCTGGTGTGAAGCCATACCAAAGTATTTTCACTGCAGAAGCAAGAGGGAAATCAGAGAGGCACATTTTCTTGGCATTTCATACTCTGTGATCATGAAATCAGATTGTCTTTCCTCACAATAAAGCAAACTATTTGCAAGATAAGTTGTTTTGAAGCACAGAAATAACAGAATCAGACAATGGGTTGTTAGCAGTATTTCCTTTGAATCTAAACCAAACCTGATTTTAAGTCAGGAAAGTTTAGTTTGATCAACTCCAGAAAACAAATAGAAAAAGACACCAACTCATCTCTTCAATTTCCCTGGAGCTGTGGGACCCAACTGTGACAAGAGGTTGCCTTTAGCTGCAGGGCTGTGCTGTTGGAAAGAGTGACCTCCACGGCAGCGGCTGCTCCGGGCAGTCCCTTCTTTAGCTCTTCCCTTGTCAGGCTGGTTCTCTGGGCACTGCTCTGCTCTCGGAGGCACCATCAGCTCCCAACAGGAGGAAGGGAAGGGAAGGGCAGCCACAGGCCCAGGAGCAGAGCAGGCAGCCCTCACCCATCCATACCCAGCTGTCAGGAGGCTGCTCGGAACCTTCCAGACTCGCAGAGCCTGCTGCATACATAGGAAATAAAAGGGAATACAGGTCAGCAGTGGTGGGATGTTTGGTTGCTGCCTGATGGCCTGTGGTGGGCAATGATCCCTGTTAGTGATCCCTAGTTCTGGCTGGACAACAGAGTCCCCCCTCCTTCCACATGTGTATCGTCATCTTTAAAATAACAGCACCAGCAGTCATAGAGTTTTTTATTTAAAATTAAGTACTGGAGGGTTAAAGTCTTACCCAAATTGCAGTCTTACCAAATGGCACACTGAGGGCAGGAGCTGCCTTTGTGGCAGGAGGTGCAGTGCCTGCTTTGGCATTGAAGTGCCATAACCCAGCACGAGGAGGGTGTTTCATGCACGGGGTCCCACCTGGGCAGAAGGTGCCTCAGCCATCCCCGGCCTCTGCCACAAATGTCTTTATTCCTGACAGACAGTTTCCTTGCTAAGTTAGACTTGAGCCCACGGATTTCACACCCTAATCAGTTCACACACAATAGGACCGTTGTCTTAAGGTTTATTAGGATTCCAGTCCCTTAACATACAGTTCTTGTTTTCCATGGACAGTGAATCTGAAAATGTTGACCTGGAACATGCTGTATTCCAATACTATAGTAAACATTCTCACATATTTAATATAAGATTTATCTTTCAATATTTCATGAAATGAAAACACTAACATGGCTACATGTACTAAAGTGTATTAATACATTCACATAATGATAGGTGTTCCTGACTGAAGAATGTATCTACAAAGTTTACTGAAATAACATATTTACAATATTTATATTTTATTTTAGCATTCTTTACCTCATAACTCATGCAAAACTGAGCAAGTTTGATAATTTTGAGCACACTGTATTCTTAAGGTTGAAGTGTTAATGATAGTTACTGTTATTTGCAGTTGGCAGAAATGTTCACAGAATATTTACTGGCAGGCATCCAAAGGTTTCCTGCTCTTTAATAGAAAATCTGTACATGTCTGTACTGTACAAATATGTACTGTATTTTAAATTATTAACCGGGGACAGAAGAGCATATATAATATATGCATCAATTAGACACAGTATCTATCTCTTACAAAAAAGTTAAAAACAATGTCATTAATTTTCTTTAATAAAGAAACTATACAACATCATAACTCAAATATTTGTGTCTATTCTTAATTCAGACAAGTCTCAGTCAGTACACAGATCTTAATCTTCTCCCTTCCCAAGTGTTATTTGTTAAGTGTTACAGTTTTAAAAACAAATAGTTAAAAAGCAAATAAAACATCATTATCTATAGGAAATCTTATCTAAATGGGTTTCCATTTAGTGTGAAAAATAGACATTATCATTAATATTTGTGTTGAGTTAGTAAATAAAGTGTGATTTGTGGGTTATTACACAGGGCAAATAATTAGGCAACCATCTTTGCAAAATTGCATATTTTAGTCTTGATTTATTGGCCACATTATCATGACACTGATCTATCCTTCAGTATTGTGGTTGAAAATGGTGAACTGGTGAATATTATGGATTGCCAGCAACTTGATAATAAGCCCAGGGAAAGAAAATGAACTCTCTTCATTATCTCAGTAAGACAAGCTTTCCTGTTTTTATAGCAGTCTTCCACCTGTCCTGGCACTCAAACATGGAGAATAAAAATAAGCTTTGACATGAGATTTCAGGAATGCCTTGTACAGTTGTATTGATATTTTCATGTCTATTAGCAGTACCAAACCTAGAACATTTTGGGATTGTGCTCAGCTTTCCCACAGATGTCTTCCCAGTAGTGACTCATAGGTAGTTTATGTTCAACTAACGTAGCTCTGCTGTGTTTGGTTTCCAAGTGCTGAGCTCCTGCTGTTGGTTTTTCATACATACATTATATGCTGTTAAGTTTGATTCCATTTCTGTTATTCCAGTTGTCACAGTATCTATTTCTTTCCTATATGAGCCTTTAATCCTCTTCTGTGTCAGTAATACCTCTCAGTGTTTGCTTTCAACAAAATTTCATTAGCATACTCTGTCTGTGTCACAGTCATTACTGCAAGCATTAAATAAGGCAGATTCCAGTACTGATCCTTTAAGAATTACAATAATACCCTCCCTCCAGACAACAGTTCCTCTTCTGGCACAACCAAGAGTTTTTCCTGCTTTAGTGTTTTATTCAGAACTCTCTTTACAGAAGCCTAATAGATATTATCTGCATCACTTTCTACTGATTAAAACGGTGCTTTTAATCAACAGAAATACATCCCCTCAACCTGCTTCACTCCTGGTAAACTTAGCTTGCATTTTGTCCCATTTTCCATTTTTTTCTACTTACATAGATGTTTTTCTTAAAAAATCCCACCTTCTAGAGCCTTGAATATTGTTAAGGTCACACTAATGTTTCCTGGTTATCCTTTTTTCCCCTTTCTGAAAGCTTGGCAAGAGGTTTGCTTTGCAGCAGTGCTCTCCTTCCAGTCAGCAGCTTTATTGAAAATCCTTGCTGCTGGACATGCCATTTCGTATGGCAGTTCTCTCAGAACCCAGGGACAGAGATTATCCTGTCCTTCCAATTTCAGTGCTTTAAGCTCTTTGAGGGTTTTTTTCTACCTCACATATGATAATTTCAATTTCTATATCCTCATTCCATTTACGTGTTACATTTTTTTTCTGGATAGTTTTATCTTTAATGGCAAAGTGCCTGACAAAACAATTCTCATTATAATTTATTTTCATAATAGAGGTCCTTTGCTAAATCACACTGCTATGTGAATTATTAGGCTTTGCCACAATACATAAAAACCCCATAATTTTGGGGTTTGTGGTTTTTTTTACAACCAATTCTATATCCAAACTTTACTGTGAAAGGAAGGAAACAGTTACACATCCATAGTGCTGTGGCAATGTTGCTACTATCAGATCATGCACTGTTTAGAATACAAATACATCTGAAAATACCCAGATTTGTGAAGAGCAAATTGCAGAACAGAACAGAAAACACTGCAATTAGATGACTTGCAGGATTAGGGGTTTCAGTCTGTTATCAAAGCATTTAATTCAGGAGCCTCCATTGCATCCCTCTAAACTCCACAGAACAGAATTGGGATTTGGAGCAATTACAAAACTTCACAGACTAGAGTTTTGAGATTATGGGTGGCTTCTCCTGGGCTGAAGTGAGTCACTTTCCAGGGTAGGGTAGGGTTCCTAAGAGTCACTGGGCTAAGGCTGTTATGAGAGCAGCATAATTTATAGCAATTTGTCCTATAAAATGGACAATTGATAAACAGTCTGTTTCTTTTGTATTTGTCATATCATAATTGGCTTCCACCTTGAGCTACCTGTGTACTGGCCCTGGATACTCACAAAGTGGTGTGGGCAAATGGCTACTCCACCAGCCTTGGGCATAAAGAAATTTCTTATAAAGAAATTTACATAGAGAAAAAATTAAATACAGGCCTTATAAGGAAATCCTGGGATATCCTGATTTGCTTTTTCTCAAATTGTGCCTGCATGTGATTTCCTGTGTGCAAATTATTGAGTAGGTGCAATGGAATATACAAAATTTATGTACCTAACAACAAGGAAAAAAAGAAAAATTGCAAGACTATGTACCTTGCAGAAATTACATGCAAGTCTCAAAGTATGATTTAAAGAAATTATATTAAAGAAAGAAGTTATTATTAATTTCCTCGGTTTGAACTCTGTGCACTTGTGTATGAAGAATGATGATGCAAAGTGTCTCCCTTTTACACTGGTTTCCTTGATGACAGTGGGGCTTACAGGGAGAAATGGGTGAGAACAAAAAGGTGAAGAATGGAGCATGTGCTGAAGAAAGACAGACATGGAGTAAACAAGGAATAATTTAGAAAGAAAATGTGCATCTGGGAAAAAAGGAAAGAGAGAGAATAAGTATTTGTGGGAGTAGAAAAAAAGAATGGAGGTTAGATTTACAAAACAAAGTGAAAATGAGAGATACTGTGGTCAGGACTTTCAGCCTGTTTTAGGTCAGTCCTACGGTAGATGATTAATAGAAAAAAAATTACGTGTGGACATGGAGGAGAAGGGAGTTTATATTTCAAATTTCTTTATGCTCATAATAAGACTTCCAGAATATAGGAATGTATTTTTAATTAAATACATAAAAATAAATTAAAAATGGAAGCAATAGACTTGATGCTTGGAAAGAACTCCCCTCTATGGCTGGCAATCAGCAATGGAATACTATATAACAGTCCTGTTGCTGTCGATACTTACACATGCAATCTAGGCAGTGTTAAACCAAGCAGAAGCAAGGAGAATATCCTATCCAAGGTTGATATCCATCCCTTTTAAGTAAAGACTACTAGAAGCAAAAATTATTAAAGACAAAATCTGACCTTATTTATGATCATTTTAGACTGACATAATGCAGAAGACTCTGCTCTGACTTTTCACTAGAGTGAAAAAAAAGCTCTACTTAATTTAATGAAATTGCACTACATTGATATCTGTCCTGTCAAGAGCAAAGAAAAACTAATGAAATAATCATACCAGTGTGTATTTCCAGCGGGGCAAAATCTGTTTCACAGATGTTCATGTGCAGGCAGATGGCATGTAATACATGTAATATATGTACAGACAGATACTTGGGCATATACAGTGACTGCTAAAGGCATAATTGGATTTCTGAAAGGACTTAAAAGGAGAGTTTCAGTATGTATTCAGTTATTTTTTCCTTAACTTTGGTGCTCCACTAAATCTTTTCAGGTACAAGAGTGACTTGACTGTAAAGACAGGGAATATCCAGAACTGTGGCAGTTTCTGAAAGATAAGCCTCTTCCTATGTAAATGTAGAACTGGGGGACAGATTTTCTGGAAATTTTAATTAAAGTGCTCTGGAGGAAACTACAAGTTTTGATCTCTCCATTTCAGCCCTTTAAAGTAACCTGGGGCAAGCAGAGCTCCTGCTGTTCATGTTGCAGCTTTGCTAGTGGGTGCCCTCACTATTCACTGCTCCTTGGGTCTGAACAATGAAAGCCTGGATTAAACAAATACAGTATTTCCATTTAGAGCGGGAGCTCTGACTGCTGCCCCGTGCCCTCGGTTTCCCTCATGGTGCTCCTTCCCGCCCTGCCGCCATTTTGCTGTGCAGAAGGGGGTGTCATGGCGGAGCACTCCCCTCACAGCCTTCAGCTGCGTCTCTCTGGCATCTGAGGGCTGCTGGTGCCTCAGGGCAAGGCAAGGGATGTTTTCATGGCAGCTTTCTTGCTTGTGTGCGGGTTGGGGTTGCTTGGGGGTCCCTCCATAGCTGCCAGCCCAGGTGTCTTGGCGGGACCTTCCCTGCACCCCAGTGAAGGCCCTGAGGCGGGAAAAAGAACATGGTCACCTCAGGGGGAACATAATGCCCAGGGCTGCAGCTGGAGAGAATAGCTCTGTGTGGCACCCCAGAAGTCAAAAATGCCTAGGAAGAGAGGAAGAAATAGAAAATAGACACAAAACATGGAGTAGCTAAAGTGGACGTTGCATTCCTTTCACACAGGACCGTGAACCTGCCCTTCTTGGAGGTGCTGCCCCAGGGGGAGCACAACACGGCCATCACGGGGAGAGAAGCCTCTCACCACCCTGGCAGACGGTGCAGGGCAGCAGTGCCCAGGAGGAGCTGGCACAAGCTGGGAGGATCCCAGCCATCAGGGGAAGAAGCCACTGAAGAGAAGGTTAGTTTTTTAACTAAAGAGGGGTTGTTTGTGGCCCTTCTGCCATTGCGAGGTCTCGGTTACAGTGAAGAACCTGCACTGTCATGGCGCCTGCTGTGTTTGTAGTACCTGGGGCTGGGGCAGCAGCTGGTGCTCAGGGTGAAAATGAGAGGGGGACAGGAGAGGGGTTAAAGCTGGGGGGTTACAGGCTCTCAAACTCTGTGAGGATTGAAGGGCAGAGGCAGGAGGACAGCAAGGGCTAAGAGCCCCTGGCAGCACTAGCCCTGCTCAGGGTCCTGGCACCAAACAGCTTCATCCATGGCATTGCCAGGGTTTGTTTGCCAGCCAGGGCACTCCCAGGTGGGAGCTGATGTGCTGCCATTTGCTGTCTGAAAACTTGTGACAACTGTGTTGTGGATGAATCTGGATAAAGAATTCATGGAATGGGTTTGGGAGGGGGTGTTTGTGCTTTCTCGACAGAGTGCTGTTTCTAGAAATTCAAACTAAACTAGACAGTTCTGTCAAGAAAATGTTACAAGCTTCTACTAGATCTTATTCCTTTATGCCAGGCATTTATGCTTTGTTTCTGTCACAGTGGCAGGTGGAAGTTTCATATGGATAAAAGTATTCTCGGCAAGGAATAATTAGCAGAATATTATGGATTAGGTGGGTGTTCCCTGTGCAAGGGCAGAACCAAAGCAAAACTTGTGAGGAGAAAAAAAATGCTGCAGTGATGACTTTGTCCTATTGCTGGTTGTGTTCTTTGTGACCTGTAAAATCAACAGAGCTTTTAGTGTTTACAGTGCACCAGGCACAGTAATAAAGAAAAATGTAAATGTACAATACATGTGGAAAGAATGGAGCTGACAGCTCTGTTTCAAGAAGCAATAGCCATGTCAAGAGAAGCTGCTGCTTTGTGCATGCACAATCTGTGTACAGGGCCCTGCATTTCAGGGTACAGCACATGTGCCCGAGGGGCCCTTGGTTTACTGGGTTCTTGAAACAGCTTAAAGCCATCTAGTTAATGTCATTATTGATAGCAAAGGAAACGTACTTAAATTGCTTTTCAGAAAGGACAAAACACATAATTAAATATTTTTCAGAATTCTTTTTAATTATATGAGATCTACTTTTTATCTTTTACTTGAGCCCCTGAATGTCTTTGTCTATATAAACAGACAACACAATTTTAATTAATAGCCAGTAAAGACCTCAGGATAGAAATAGAATCCTACAAAGAGATTTCCGTTGTGCTTTATTATATGAACAAATCTCCAAAGCAGACTTTTAATGTCCTAGTTTTTCTCTTTGAATATTCTTATTCCTCTGAGTAGAATACAATTTGGACAGAGGTTAGTGCACATGATGCCTGGCTGGGTCATTTTGCTATCAGGTGTAACTGCATTTGCCTGTAGCATGCTTTCTCTTTGTTGGAAAAATGTTGTATTTTTGACCCCACACATCCCCCTTCCTCTCTGTTGCCAGCAGGTTGTGTGCAGTGCTAGCACAGCCAGGGCATTTCCAGAGATTTTCCTGCAGTGAATTCCTCATAAATCTCAGTCCAGCAGGGCACCCCAGGCTATGGAGGTTGCTGCTGTCTCCTCATTGTGTGCTGCAGTGATACATATTCCTTCCTTAACACTGTGAGCTGTGCCCAAGATGGCAAAAGACTAGTTCATTTGGGCACTTTGCTTCATGTAAAGTTACAGGAGTGCAAGCAACTGAGCTGCAAAATGGAGCAGCTCTTAGAACTGCTGAGCAGTGCAAGATGCCCCATCAGGGAGGTACAAGTCACATCTCATCCGTCCTTACTCAAGAACAGGGAGACAAAAGGATAAATTAATCTCCAAATCCCAATAAGCAGCCTCTGCTCTGTCTCTACACAGTTAATTTCAGAGAAGGTGTTTGTTCTTTCTACCTCATTTCCAGTGTTTGGAATTTCAGATGCAGTCTGTCTCCAAATGCCCTGTTATTCTTCAGACAGGTCTGATTTTCCTTCATCTCTCTGTAATGATCTGGTCTAGCTTATTTGACAAAACAGTTTAAAGAGAGCTGGCATTAAGCCTATTTTGAGTATTTTTCATGCTGAATACCACAGACGAAGGCTTGAGTGATTTTTGTCTTCTAAGAGTGCTGAATATTTTTTATGAAAATGATAACGGACCAAAGAACAATGACTTTACTCTGATACATCTCAGTCCTACTGAAGTGAAGGTGAAAGTGTTTGAGTAAAACCTTATGCAAAGATACTTGGCTTTCTACAGAGAGAATATCTATTTGTGTTCATGTTATAAAGAAGCATGAAAGCATGTGACAGATATTAGTTCAGTTCTAACGTGCTCGGTGTGTTCCTCAGAGCTGCTCTTGGCCGGGTGAGGGTGTGGGCGTCGTGCCGCCTTCGGATCAGTAGATGGAGCTCCAAGATAAATCGTTCCAGCCCCGAAGCATTGCAATCAATTAAACATGCAGATGTTAAGAGACGACAGTAATTACAAGGCTAAATGATATCCTTAATCACTTGGGATTTATACTTCTTATTCCTAAAATCTCGTCACACGTACATAGAGGTTTGTTAGAGAGAAAAATAAAATTAATTCTGTGCCTCTCTGCCAGATCTCTCTGGTGTCTTTCCAAGTGTTTAGAAGACTGAATGATAGCCAAAGTCATACACGTACTCTTGGCTTCACTACATTTTCTTCAGCTGCCTATAGGAATCCAGTTTATGAAAACCTGCTTATGATAATGTAATTTATTTTTCACCCTCTTAAATTCACTGCATTTTTCCCACATAGTATGAACAGGTGGTTTTCCCACTTTACCATTTTGGTCCTTGGTCTCCCAAATTATGGTCAAAAATCTGACCCTCTACTTCAGTGGGCTTTTCATTATTATTCAAATTGTCTTTGACCTCTATCATTGACATATTTGCTAATTGTTCCCAATGTTGAAAGGCATCCCTTAAGACTTTGGGAAGTGGAGACTGCTGAGTTCCTGATATCAAAAATGCTTTGAGTAAAACAGAAGAGACATCACCAATAACAATTACCCCTTAAAATGTGGTTTCTATAAAAGGTACAGTTTTCCAACAATATTTTTATCGTGACACCAGTAAAAGATAAATTGTCAGACCACAAAAAAATGGTCTTAAAGTTTTTAATAAATTGACTGAGGATATGACAGGAATGGCAATTTGTTTTATGAGAATTTGAGCTTTGGTAAAATAATTGTCAGAGAGATCCAAACTAAGTGGAACATAGCAAGATTGCCATGCAGCTTCTTTCCAGGTGTGTGAAATTGGGAAGAGTTAAGAGGCTGTGAGAACAGGCACAGAGTTTTAGAGATGAAAGATCAGATGAAACAAGGGTTGACTCTTGTAGGAAACCTGGATTAAGTCTGAATTAATGTCCTGTTGTTCACAACGTGGAATGGGAAATGCTGCTGGTTTAGTCTTGTATTTGGCTCTCTGATAATTTCATGAAGTACCAGTGAAGCCAGGGTTACAGTAATTTATTGAGACTCTGAATTCTGTTAGTTAACTAAACATGTATTTCTCTTCTGACATGTGAGAAATCCACAGAGAAGCATTAGCAATATTATATATTAATGTAAAATGAAATTAATAGTGATGTGAGCTAATAGGCTGGGCTTTGAACTTTGGCTGCAATAGGGGAGATTTCCTGCTTGTTCTCCCAACTCAGATAGAGTTCAGGCATGTGGTGCTGGAATCTAACATTGTGAATCCTAGGAACATGAATTGTTGGGATGATGAATCCCACACCTTGGGGATCTGTTTCCTTGTGGTGGTTTTCCCAGGGCTGCACCTCACACTGCAGTTTGCCTTCCTATACCCTTGAAGGAATGAAACCCAGCACTGTGGGAAAAGCAGTTCGACATGGAAGTGATCGGACACATTTATTAGGAATGTTTCCTGGAAAGGTCATTCATTAGAGAGCACAGCTGACAGTGAAAGTTGAGATAACGTTTCCTCCCATGGGAACAATGCTGAGCTGTAGAGGACAGAACCCCTCACTCAGCTCCTGCTCCATCACACTGCAGGAAAGTGCAGATGCGTGTCCTCCCCCGAGTCTCTGCTGCACAATGGCTGTGATTTAGGGAGCCGCTCCCCCTGCCGCTGGGCACGGGGGATGCTGCAGAGCTGGCATCCCTATAACGAGCTGCCCAAAAGCTGTGCTTGCTAAAGTTTTGCAGTGGAAATTTTCTCTGAGGTTCTGCAGAGTTCACCTGCTGCGACCTCCTTGCAATATTTATGAAAATGTTTGGCTGAGCCTGCGAGGCTCTGTAAATCCCCAAGAGATCTCCCTGCAGGATTTCCATTGATGCCACTCACAGTTAACTTTCACCAAAAAAACTCGAGTATCCAAAAAAAAAAAAAGACCTCAAAGGGGAAGTCTTTAAAAAAAGGGAAATTAATTGGGTTGGAAAAGCAAAACACCTTCTACTGTTTGAAAATTCAATTCCATATAAATATAACCCTTGGTACTCAGAGCAGCAACTTGAATCACAACTGTGGCTGATTTTTTTAGCAATGTTTTGTACAGCAGCCCAGCTTTGCTATTAAAACCCATTCTTCCGTTATGCCCTGGAGGAGAGATGGCTCTGCTGGGAATAACACAAAGCATGTATATTGGATTTCTTTTTTTAAAAAAAGAAGTTAAAATAGCAATGGAAAACTCGTCAGAGAGCACTGGCTGGGGAGCAGCTTGCAGAAGCTAATAGCCCTTGGCCTTGCCTTCAGTGATCCAGTCTCACAGGTGGCTGTCAACCCTTGGAAATACTGTCAGTGCTGATTGTTATTTTTAATTATTAAGGTAAACATTGTAAGTTAGAGGAGAGCTAAGAAGTGTAGCTTGTCAGTTAAACTGATATCTGAAATGCATTCATGGTGAAATTTCCATCTTTTAAAATCCTTTGGAATTTTTTGAAAGAAAGGAAAGGACAGACATGTATATGATGAAGTTAAGCAGAGAAGTTAAATGATTTTGGTAAGAAAGTGCTATGGAACACAACCTGAATTCTTAAGCCAGCACAGATGAATTCGACTGTGGACTCCACAGTCAGAGCTAGTTCCATCTCTGTGTACCTGCTGAACAGGGAGAAAAGTAGATAGTGAAATGCTTTCTATTTTAAACATTTCATTCCTTCAAGTTGACTCTGGTTACATGAAGTGGAGAAATAAGCTGAATAAGAAAGATATCAAGAAGTTTCACAGGTAAAAAGGAAATACAGAATAAATCAGGAGTCTCTGACATTTCCCTTTCCACTTAGCATAAACCAGCAGAGTAGCAAGCACTCATTATAAGCAGTGCTTTAGGAGAAATTCTCCTGGAGAGATACTGAACGTTCATTTTTTTCATTGCACCACCTGCCCCAAGGCCAAACCTGTCCAGAATTTTAAACATGCAGTCCCAGACAAAAGTGTTAAAACCAACTACAGCTTATTTAGTTTTCCTTGAGTAGGAACAGTTTGCTTACAGACACTGAAGTTTCAGGGAGTTTGCTCTCATATATTTGTTAACACAAGTAAAAAATCTAGCACTAAGCCAAAATCTAGCAGCAACAGGAGGGACAGGCTGAGGGAAGGGACCCATGTGCTACTGAGAGAAGGAAAAATGACACTATCTACCATATCCTTCCTTCTGTGTCCTTTCAGCAGGACCCACAGTCACTGAATTCTCTCTGTCCAGAAAGCAAGAGAGGGCCTGAGCTGAAACACAAAACTGCAAAACAGAAATGTTGCTCCCTCTTAATGCTTTGTCTTTCTGCAGCCTCTGCCTGGGAATCCTGGAGCCCTCATTTATCATCCTTCAGGACTGCAATCTCTGCCTGGAAAGGCTTCAAAGGAATTAGGGAAGAGCAAAGAAATAAGGAAACAAATCTAGCAACAGAGTTCCAGCTCCTCTTATAAATTGCATGCTGGCCTAAGCTTTAGCTGGAATTTCAAGGCAAATGTTAATGGTCTGATAAGACTTATAGTCACAGGAGGGTTTTTTTAATGGAAATAGCATTGATAATACAGTGAATGATTCAGGAAATGATCCACTTTAGACTAAACTTCAAAGATAGGCAGGCTGGGCTCATTTACTGGGGAAACCGCCCATGTAAAATAATATGCCTGAAATCTGTGTGACCAAGGAGACAGCTTATTCCAGAGATAGTCATCCAAGACCTCAGCCAGTGTAAATCAGCATTGCTTGACTGATTGAATCCTGTGAAAACATAATTGGGTAGTGTCCCCTTCACTCCATTTCTTGGAGAGAGGTAAGGACAGGCCCAGTTCTTGTGGCAAAGAGGACAGAAGCTGTGACAAGTAGTAATCTACAGGAGGGACATAATGAAAGAGGAATAAATTCATCTGTCAAAGGATTCAAAACAGTTTGGAACAATAAAAAAATGCAATACAGCTGTGCATTTTCAAGAAAGTGTCATAAAAAGGCTGATCAAAAACTCCATCCCACTTTGCAGTAAAAAAGATTAAGTAAAATGATACCATTTTCAGCAGAAAATTGTTGGGAGAAAAAAGCAAAAGACCTGAGTTGTCTCTCTGCAGAGTAACTACTAAGAGCCACCCAGTCAATAGCTTTGTTCTGTCAGAGACCATGATAACATACACAGAGATACAGCCTGTCTGTTTGGCTAGACATCATTAATACAAACCCCATAATTTAGAAACTACCTCTCCAGATAGAAATCTGGTAATGAACCATGATTCAGTTATATTCCTAATCAGGAAAATATCTTTCAAGCTGTATTCTAACCGGGCACTGTTTTGCTTCCTACGTCCCAAAGACCAATTAAGCATTTTGCACACAGCTATGCTATAGATAAGGAATGTACTGTACAAATTAAATCTATTTGGAAGAGAAAAATAGCTTATGTTCTGCTCATTTCAGTAAAAAGCCAAACTGGCTGATTCCTCTCTAAAATGGAGTCCTACAGGGAAGAGAGCAGGGAATTGTAAGTCTGGGTTAGCATGAGGGTTAGTGAGATCGGCCACTGGAGAAATTGGTGCCCAATCTGATTTTGCAGCATGTCAGTCACAGAATGCTAATACCACAGACTTCAGTGGGCTTCCACCAGAGATACATTTGGCCCACTTAAATCAGCTGGAAGGTCTGGAAAGGGTGAAGTCCTGTCAGTAAAACTTGGAAATGGCTGGGAAGCATAAACTCATCCACTAATAGAAGGCAGGACTTTGTAGGCTTCTTCTCTCATCACAGCCACATGGGTCTACTCCAGGCAGCTTTTTTTACCATGTATGAACTCTGCATTAAAATCTTCACTGCCTGAGTTTAAATTAAATCCTCTCCACTCTGGCAAAGAGAAAATAGAGGAAATCCCAAAGCAAAAATATCCATATAGTTCAGAATCAGGGTAGAATCCAACCTCTGCACTAGATTTCAAACAGTGAACTACTGTTTTTATAAATATTTTTTTCTAGGAAGAGCAGTAAAAAGCTTTTGCAATAGTTTTCTCCTGTTGTAAGCAGGGAAGCCATTTCACTTCAGAGAAGAGTCATCCTAAGCAGCATCTTAATATTAGTGCTGAATTGACATCAGCCTATTTATCAGTCCAGGTTTGTCCCCAAAGATATCTGGGCTTATGTCTTTGTCCACTAAAGATTAAAAAGAATGTGTGCAAAACAGAGAAAAAAAAATCTATTTGTTTATGTCTGTGAAGGCCTTTTGTTGCCAGATATTTTGTAGCATCTTATTTTTTAGGCTGTTTCCTGATGGCTTGAATTCTGATTACTTTTCCCCGGGAAGTCAGTATGATATTAGTCCCACTGATCTTGTTGACTTTGCTTTCATGTGCAGCGGTAACGCTGGGGAAAAGCAGAAAGGATGGAGTCATTATGGATTCTGAAAGAAGTAAAAACAAACACCCACCACAGAACACTTGGAAGAACACAGGAGACCCTGCAGCACAGTTCTGCCATAGCAACCCACTCAGCCCCACAGGCTTTCTCTTTTTGAGTGGAAAGTGTGCATGGCAATACAGACAAGCTTGTGTGAGAGGGGCACACAAAACCTCCAGGCACAGGTAAGTCGGGCAGTGCTTTCCAGCAAAAGAAAAGGCTATTAGGAAATGCACAGTGCTGGACAGAACATCCTGATGGATTGCAGTTCCCTGATCTACCCAGTCTTGAGGGAAGTGTTGCTCCTAAGCATTAGTCTCTGTCCTGTGTTCTCAGTCCATATTTGAGTTTTATGGATCAGCTGTAGAATGGGCAAGATTTGCAGTGGGATTTAGCTGTTGGAAGCTGCTGTGAGGTAGATTTAAACATATTTCCAGGCCTAGGGAAAGGAGGTGCTTCGGTTCAGTGGAAGTCAGGCAGGACCCTGGAACAGATTGCCCAGGCAGGCTGTGGAGTCTCCCTCACTGAAGATATTTAAGAACAGTCTGGACACAATTCTGTGCTGTGGGATGACCCTGTCTGAGCAAGGAGGTTCCAACATTACCCGTTCTGTGTTCCTGTGATTCTGTGACTTCCCTACTTGGAAAAGCACGGCACTAGATGCCTATCTGTGTGCTGTGAAACAGGTTTGAGGTCTCATCCTTGTTTTGTTTAGCTCATGCTGCCAAAGCCCTTGTTCTAAACACTGCAGCTCCCAGGCTGGACTCACAAAATTCAAGTTAATAAAAGCTGATTAGTAAAGTGGCCAAAGGCAATAGAAAGCAGGCACACTCCCTCCTATTCAGACACCCCTCTTATCAGATGCACATGGAGCAGCCACATTCTTACCTACAGGCCTTTCTACATGCAAGTTTAAGGCACAAGGAGATGCCTTACCTGGAGATGTCTGGGATTTTGCTCCCTTATTATGCCCTGTAACGTGCAGCAAATTTGATCTTTTTAAGCTGTCAACTCAGCATTGCAACTCCTTACTAAAGAACTGTTCATCTTTCCTGAAGCATCCAGAGATTTCTTGGCATGAGAAGGTTCCTGTCTCTGATTAGTTATTTTTTTGACAAATTGAGGCTGCTTTGTATTGCAAGGGAAAATCTGTTTTGTGTGGTTTCTTCTTCAGCTGGTTACATGGTAGAATGCCTAGATAGGATGCAAGGGAGAGAACAGGAGCTCTGGTGCTCAGGGAAGAACATGTGAATGACCTTAATTTTTCAGATCCTCAAGGTATCAATCAAAGGAACTGCAAAGATTTTGTAGCAAAATCATGGCATACAAAACTGACATATCAATGGAACCAAAAGTGAGGAATCCAACTGTTACTAGATAGTTTTCCCTATGCTATGCTAAAAAGCTAAGGCACTGCCACTGAAAAAGCAGCCAGGGAAATCAGAGAGGGAAAACATGCACCCACATCTATGCCTATTTCAGCTGGTGGAACTGGAATATCTTATTCACAGCACATTCTGGTAATTGCTATTTTCCAGCACTCCAAACTACATTAGTGTTTGCATTGATGCATTTGCACATTGATAGCTTTGCACTGACGTCCTCTCCAAGCTGCATTTCCCCCAAAATCTAATATTGCAAAGGAGAGACCTGCTGAGCTGTGCTAATACACAGCTCTGCACACTCAGATGCTGACATTGGAATGACCCATTGATGATTTTATTGGCTAAGTGCCATGGGAAGAGATTGAGTGCTCAATTGATAGAACCAGAAGATGAAAACAGGTGTCCAGGCTTTGATCCTTGTATGTGACAGCTGCATTCATATCCCATCGCAAAATCTCTCTATTAAATTGGCATCTCCCAGTGAAGCAAAAAACCCAGAAAGACAAGGGCAGAACTTCATATGAGGGATAAAGGTGAAGCAAAGATAATAAAATATTTTGCCTGGCTAATAACATACAGATGCAGAATAATTGGATTTGGACTCAGAATGGCACCTCTAAACCCAGGACTGAATGTTCAGGTATTTTGGGGGCTGATTTTTTCCACCCCAGCCTGTTAGAAGGGGTGAAGCAGGTGGGCAGGTGTAAGATCCTCCCCACCACTGCAGGTACAGCAGCTCTGAGGGAAAAACTGAATTTGGAGGCTTTGTATTTGCAAACCCACCCCTACCTGGCAGGGTCCCTCTGTTGAATCTAACAGGAATATTTTTATTTCCTCCGAGACACAATTTAAGGCTCCTGCAGAATTGAGAACAGCTGTATGATGTAAAAAAGAGAAGGGACTGTACAAAATGCAATGAAAAGGCAGAGTTAGTGAAAATAAAGCTGAGTGAGGTGACAGTGAGGTACATCAGGAAATGCAAGCATGACCCTTGCTAAGGCTGCAATCCAGAGCTTATTAATTTGTACTTTTAAAACTCTTTTAAAACTCCATATCTTGGATTAGGATGAATAGAGCTTCTCTTTACCAGTTTCCCAGTGTATAAACACTACTGGTACATACTGGTGGTTACACAGGACTGAAAAACAATCTGAAGAATACTGATAAATTGCTAAAATATGAAACTTGTGAGTAGTGGCTTTGTAACTGGTTGGAGATCTTTAGTAAAAGCAGGACATGCTTCCCTGCCCCTGCCCAGGAGAGTTGCTGTAGAAGGAGCTGCTAAAGACAAATGTGATGCCTGATTTTTTTTTTTCAGATGGACACATGCTTTTAGTAAAGAGGGCATATAGTTCACAGGCAATGTTATTAATCATTTTTTAGGTGTCTCATGAAAATAATAAATAGTTTTTAGCAGCAAGGGTGCAAGTAAAGGACTGCACCAGGGCAACAAACACAAACCAAAAAATTGTAATGTTGTGCAGCAGCTCCTAAAGGGTCCTGTCACTGTGACTATAGTCAGGCAGGTGGGATTGCAGAACACCTACAGCTCCACTTGCACATTTAATGTTCCTCTGCAGTTTTGGGGCAGAGCCCTCTCGGGGCATCCATGGCTCTGGCTGTGAGAAGGGACAGTGAGTGACAGGGAGGCAGTTGCTGCAGAAATCCCCAGCACGGTTTTCCTAGACAGTCTCCTCTTGGGAAATATGCATTCTTACTGTAAGAGTGGACTTGTTGGATTGCAGTTCCTACTACTGGTCTCTTTTCACCAGCCTTCCTTTAAAATTAAATCAAAATGACAGGCAGTCAGCCCAGCTCTACATTAGAAATCGGTGTGGCTGAGGAAATACTATTTTCTAGAAATTAAAGGGGAGAATCCTGATGACTTTTTGCCACCTAAACAGCTTAACGTCCTTTATTAAGTTCTTTCTGTAGAATATAGAGAGGGAAGAATTGAAAAAAACACTCCTGTTGTGATACAATGATGAGTTGATAAATCAGTCCATGAAGAGCAGAACCACAGACATGCAAAGCTGTGCATGCTACAGTGCAGCTGAAATTACATTATTAAAGAATAGATTTGGTTGCGTTCTGCACAGCAGAGCCTGAAACAGTCAAAAAACTGGTGTAATTATTCTCTATTTTAGGTATCCTTTAAACGTTCTGATGTGAATTCTAACAAGCAAGTGAAAGAAAGACATCCTTGGTAGTGTGGGGTCTGGGGAAAAAGACTTAACAGACACTTCATAAGTCATGTGGCAAAGGCACCAGTGGTTTACAATCTATACAGCTTTTCATCAGTGCCCCTCTCTGCTGATTTCTGGTGTGAGCTTCAAAAAGCCGTGGCAGGCTGCTGAGAAACCCTTCTCTGTGTAGCTGCAGTAATTCCTCGTGGAGGTGCTCAGTTTACTCCTCTGTGCCTCCCCTGAGAAGCCCAAATTCCCAGAGATGGAGCAGCAATGGTGCCTACACACTTCCCTCCCCATGGCAGGCCCTGACCTTGGCATGAGCTTGATGTGTCACTTGGAATGAAACGTGCAGCCACCAGCTTTGGGGAGTGTCTGAGGGCATGGGCTGACCTTGTTTCCTCCCAAGGCAGGAGGAAATATTTTCTTAAATATGTGGATACACATCAGAGGCAAGTGGTACCATGAACTCATTTCCCTTTGGAAAAAGCCTTGATTTTTCCCTTCTCACTAGAAGCATGTTTGGCAAAATACAGACTCCTCAATCGTGTGTGTAACAAGCTGCTGCAACAACTGCCAGGACTTCAGTTTCCAAAACAAAGAGAAGAGGCTGCTTTTACTGACACAGACTTGCAAGCACAGGAATTTCCAAGGACCCTGTGCCTCCTCCTGCATTTTGCATCCCCTTTTCACTCCTTTATCAGTTTGGCCTGACAGTCTCACTGCAGTGGTCTGGGGACAGTGTGTCTGTGTGCAGTCTTTTCACCTGAAAGACCACCATGTCAGCACATCATCTGCAAATGTTGGTGCCACAGGAATGCCTTGGGAAGGGCTCATCAGTATGCACACAGTAGCTGCTGAGCACAAATATGTATGAAATTTTGATCATTGGTATTGAAATGGTGATCCTGAATATAAATTAGGAGGCTTCTAAACACATCAAATTTCAGTTAGATGGAAACCAAGTAATTTTAAAATTATTTTTGTCTTTCATTTCAAAAAGGGAAATCTGATGTGAGTTGTTTCTTTGGGCTAGCTAAAGCCCTTTAGGGAATGTAAAAAACACATTCTTAACCGAGACATTTAAATTTGGAAAATAATTGCCTAGGCTTAAGCAAGACTTTTATCATGCATGTGAAGCTTTTAAATCTTTAGATCTTGTTGAGATATGGCAGATAGGATATAAAAATGCTTGTCTGTGCAATACCTTTCTGCTTAGGGAATAAATTCTCAAATAAATTGACTGTTCTAAACAAACAAAATCCCCTAAACAGAGAGAGGACTCACTGTATCTTGTTCCAGCTACCCCTTGTGAGGGGTTTATCTTTACAACTTGCTTGCTATGGCAGCTCTGTGAAAACCATACAACCACTGGACATTTTCATCTTCCCCAACATTAAGGAAGAAGAGAGAATTCCCATCATCAGAGATGTAGGAAAACCAACACCATTTTCCCCTCAATTTCCTTTGCACAGGAGCTGAAATGCCCCTTCCCTTTGCACTGTCAGCTGTAACCCTGTGAGCAGCTCTTAGTACAGTCAGTACAGAACCCCACACAGAGAGACTCCAGTAATTCAGGTTTTTTTGTTATCAATCCTCATCTAGCAAACCTCTTTAATTAACTACCTCTGTAACAGAAGTTTTTAATTCAGCCAGTGAGAAGCACAGTGTGTTAGTACTGCACGTGTTCAAATCACCATGATGTAAATATTTGATTAGCTTTCTGTTCATCATGAGTCTGTCTGTGTTTAACACATCAAATAGTTCTGCTTTCATTGTGGAAAAAGAGAATGCAATGAATAGTAAAAAAACAATGGGAAAACTTCTCTAAAATTCATCATCAGTTGGGAATCAAAATTGAGGAGGTAGTACATTACTGGTGGAGTAACATCTCTGTCTCTAACAATGGTACAAGATGCATCTGTGGAATTGAGCTACTGTCTGTGTAAGGACAGCTATTCACAAATCTGATACAGATGATGTAGTCAAAGATACATAAGAGAACACTAATGTCACTCTTCTCCACACAATTAAAAAATATTTGTCACGTCAAAATTGTGGATAGACAGTTGTCAGGCATTGTGAATGATTGTTTTTATTGGTTATACCTGTACAGCTGGATTTCTGAGCCAACTGAAATGAGAAGCTTTCTTTTGCTGTAATTTCACAGTTAAATGCTAAAACAGGGGCACATTGGAGGTATCAGAATACAAAATACACAGTGCTTAGTGTGCAGTGCAGGCATGTGGCAGCACATATGGCACAATATGTGAACACCAAACAATACACTCAAGCCCCAGTGAGTTTGGAGGAAGTCAGAGGAAACACAAGTAGGTGACAACAATAATATGCAGTGTAAGAGGAAAGTGGAACCAGTGGAGCACAAAAATGAATGCTGTTATCTTCAGTAAGTGTGGGTATGTGTAGGAAGAGAGCAAGAGAGCAGATAGGGAAAAGGAAGAGAATGAACAAATAAGCATTAGTCCTTTCTTTGAATTATATTATCAAAAATGCCTGGATATCTTCATTTTTTTTCAGAAGTATAGCTCCTTTCTGCAGTTTTCACCCTGCTTTTCAAGGAGGGGAATGTTATTTTCTCCTTCAGAGAGATGGAAAATTGAGATAAACAAGATAATGTGAAAAGTTATTATGTAATTTCTTTGTTGTTTTTTTTTAAATAGTCTTATTCACCAAAGATTTCCCCTCATCTAATTCATATATCTCAAAATTTCTACCTACAAAATAACTATTTTTACATGGTTTGAGGTGTATATTTGCCTCAGATGTAATTCTTTAAGGTGCAGGGAACTGAGTTTGCAAAAAAAGTGACTGGGGTGAACTGCCAAGTCAAGATTCAATATATTTTGCCATCTGAGGGACACTTTGAAAAAGATAATTAGCTGTCCTTGTTCCTGTATTTCTGTTTGAATCTGTACATTCTTGCATTTGGACGTTCTAGGAAAGTTTAGTTACAGGTTTTGCTTTTCTATTGCAGCAGTAACTTACCTCAAATTGATGTTTTAAAGCAGGTCGGTAAAACTTTGATCTCAAAGTTTCAGATATAGCTGTCTTCTGCCTGACATGCAGTAACTTAAAGAGGATATGATTTACAGACAGTGCAGGCTCAGCACTTTGGGAAGGTGAAGTCCTCCTCTTGTCTTTCAAGTTGAATGTTCAAAAAGAGAGGCATCCCAAAACATCAGACACATTTTGGAAGTCAAAGTGAGTCTTTGCTATAGTGTATTTGGTGTCACTGGCTGATTTCCTTCTTTTCTCTACATTTTCAGGGATAAAATTGACAGATTACAAAGTCTTTCTTGTAGCCCATGTATGAGGAATAGAATAAGAGATCCTATAAAAAGAAGTCTCATGTTTGTGTTCATTATTTTCAAGAGCTATTGATGTGTCTGTAAATAACCATTGAGCAGCATTAGAAGTTCTCCATGAAGCAAGTCTGTTCCATGACACTGAAGCACCCAGCCTGAAGGAAGATGCCTGATCAAACTCATCTGCATCTTTCAGACTTCACACCTGCCTGGAGTCCAGCCAGTTTTCCATTCATAGACTTTCTCCCCCCATCACACTGGCCAAGGCGATTCTTAATAGCAGCACTGAGCTGCAACAGCAGGTAATTCATACTTGTAAATAAAGGACCAGCTTCTACTGATGCAGATGCAGGCAAAACAACACAGCTCTTACACTGAAACCTTTTCACTGCTGATCCAGAGCCAAGTCAGAGTCTTACTTCCTGCCATAATATGCATTTATTCATCCCTTTATCACCACAGAGCAAAAGTGGTTTCCACCTGTCACAGAACTACTGGAACTTGTCTTCATGTGCCACTGGCATAAGGGTTTCTTTGAAAATCTCACAGGAGAGCCATTTGCATGCAGCACGTTGTGGACATGCTCCAAATGCTGCTGCCCCACAGGCATACCAATGTAGGAGTCTTATGAACTAGGGTTTGTCGTGGCTAGTCCTTGAGAGGTGGCATATTGGGAAGAGGAAAATAAATGTATTAATTGAGACTGGAGCCATTCTTCCCTTAAGAGAAGCGTGTCCTCTGCCTGCCATTGGCAGTGCTACTCAATGCCAGCCTTACAGAGACCTTCACAGAAAGAACTTGCACCACTGTGTTACAGGACCCAGATAAATGCAAGGATTAATGGACAGAAAGGCACAGAGTTGGTGGGTGTAATGTACATTTTCAGCATCTCGCTTTTTATGTATCAGATCTTGTAATTAGCAGAAATAACCAGCAGTGTCATTCATGATTTTCTTGCATAGTAGGTTTTATCTTCTTTCACTGATGTGATATGTAAAACGTGGTGATTTCTGGATATTTTATTTTCTATGCAAGAAAATATGTATACTTTAGTCTCAAGGAATGTGCAACTTACAAACAACAATTAAAACATAAGGCACTGACATACCAGTTCAACACAGAACTTCACAGACAGAAGGGAAGAGAACTATTTTATTCTTATCAGTTATCTAACTGGCATAAAAATATTTGAATATTTCATTGTCTATTCCCTGCCTATTGGAGCACAAATTCGTGAATTGCACTGGTGGTTCCACTACAGGAACAAAGACTCTGAGACTGGAAAGGAGACACTATTACCTCTTCACCAGAAGAGAAAGGACACACACATAGATTGAGACTAAACCTCTGAGTCAGGAGTCCTGCACTGTTTGCTGTGGAATATGCCTCAGCTTGGGAGACCACAAAAGGTAGTTTAAAACCCTATTATCAGGAAGCTTAAGTTTGCCATATGTGGAGTCACGTCCTTATGTCAAACAGGGCCGCTCAAGCTGCAAATGTTTAATAACTTCATTAGTGGTTCAGTGAGGTATTAGAGAACGTGCTGATTAAATTTGCAGATTAACACCAGGACTGAAGGGCTGCGAGCATTTTAGGGGATAAGACTAGTATTCAAAGCAACATTTGTAAATTAGAGAAATGAAGTGAAAAAATGCGAAGACAACTTGATAAGAACAAGGACAACCAGGTAGGAATGATCCTGCAGCAGCAGAACTGAGGAAGGAGCCTGGAGAACTTCAGTGAATCCTGAACTGCACTTCAGCCCACACTGTTGTACTACTGTGCAAATAGCAAACACCATCTGAGCTGTCCAAAGTGAAGCCCATATAAATGCTCCAGAATTCCCTCTCCTCTGCTGGAATGATTTGATCCATTTGACACATTGCACATCAAGAAAGATTTGGACCAACTAGTCTTCAATGATGGTAGCCAGAAGGATCATAGCTCTAAAACACCATGGAAAGCCAATAAATTGGGATAGTCCAAGGATGTCAGGGCTGATAGGAGAGGGGAAGAGAGAAAACAAATTGCCATGTAGGAGTAAGAATTCTTCTTCTTTGTATCTGTGTTCTGTCAGTAATGTTCTGTTATCATTGGACTTCTAAGGAAAAATCTCTAGACAGCAGCATTTAGCTTTTTTTTGCTCATCTACAGTATAAAAATATTTATATCAGCTTTCTTAGCTGAATAGATAGGAGATGTCAAATAGGTCCCATTTTTCTAGGCCAGTTTGACAGAAATAATTCAAATACTGCTGTTTATTGTTACCCAGTATGGCTTTAAAGTTGAAAATCAGTAAAAATGACGGACTTTGTGGTGGAAATATCAAAGTTGGACTTTGTATTTAGTTGCCTCTAATAGAAGAGCTTTCTCACACTTACTTTCAAGTATCTACCTCAGCAGGAACAGGAAAATTATTAATGTTGTTAGTCTGTGACCTCTTAGCATTTCACATTTATTTTAACTGTTTATTTTATAGTACTGTTTAGACCATTGTGGAATCCACACCCACAAGGGCATTAGTGATTTGCCTTTTCCTGATTTGTCACTGATATTACAGGTATTTTTCCAGCAATTAGTCTGGCTGCCTTCTCTTTGTCTGATGAGCACTGGATTTATGACCAGGGTATTATCTTTTTTGCAAGGATAGACAGTACCCTTCATTGATAAACTAGTTATTTATTTTCAAGTTATTTATTAGGGGCATAGCTAACACCTCTTGTTAAGATATTTTATTAAGCACTGAGTCAAACTTTTCAGATTCAGCCAGCTAGGAATGGATAATACTTTGCAGGGCACCTCCAGTAATTACAGCAATTTTCTTACAATAACATGCTCTTCCATGAAGTGCATCTGCAATTATTTTTTTCATTAATTGGATAATCTGCTTTTATCAGCGTGACCATGTGAAAATGCATTTCAACATACAGATACAATGCTAATGCCTTGTGTGTGTGTTTTATTACTTTTTCACCTATGAAGTATTAATGTCTTAAGAGCATATCTGTGCAGCAAAGATACTAAAATAAATTCCTGTCACTGTCCTGGGACTGGTATGGATATACCATCACTGCAGGTGCATCCAGCTTCATTGTACTATTCTGCCTTGGTATCTTTCCTGCTGCATTTACACAGTGATTCTTTTCCCCAGTATTCTTTTTAGGAAAATTATTTTATTATATTATGTTTTGGTTTGATCTTTCCCCTTTGTTAGCCTTTTATTTTGCTCACTAATTCATAGTCTTCATGGACAAAATGAATCTAAGTCTTGACACTGGACTTTGCCTTTCTGTAGCTCAATGAGGTTTGGAAATTTTACATGAGCCATTTGTTACTAGTTCTTCTATTCTTCTTCAAGAACATGCTCTGGTATTTTCAGGGACTTCAGTGCTGCATAAATTTGCTATTTGTCTAAAGAGAGGATTATAATGTTGTTATGACTGGAAAGATGCACAAAAAGCTGTTTTGAAGTGTTCTGCTCTGAAGTAGTTAACTGCTGCTTTCTATTATGTGCAAGTTGGGACAAGTAAAATGTCCCTAACAGGCTATTTAGCCACCCAACAGCAGAGCAAGGGTATTTGCAAAGAGCATTAGAGCTGCTTCTCGTCTCCTTAGGGAAGCTCTGAATTTGTATAGTGGATGCTTGTCCACTTTGGCACCTTTTCATCTTTCCCTGTTTCCTGGTGTCTTTATCCCACCAAGCCAATCCTCCTGCAGCCCAGTTCCTGGGAGGTGTGAGCAAAGCCATCCCCAGCACCTCGGGAACAGGGATGGGTACAGGAGACAAGGAAGCTGCCAGAGCGAACTGAATGGATGTGACATCTCTATTCTCCACTTCTGCATTATGGCTCCTATTTTCCTCGAGGAATGAGACAAACAGGGCTTGTTTCCAAGCTAGTGAGTATAAAGCTGAAGGAAATGCATCCACAGTCATGGTTTATATGGCTGAAATAAATGACATTGTGTCTTAGTGTTCAGTGATGCAGAAAACACAGTTAGAGACAGAAGCATAATTTTTTTTCTTTTTGTCTTCTCCCTGATTAACCAACATGTTGCATCTTCCTTTTATCTGAACTCTACTTGTATGATAACCAGCTGCGTGTTCATTGCAGCAAAACACCTGAGACATGGACATTTGCAAGGTATTTTAATGGTGCTGCTCCAACCTTAAACATGGTCTGATTTGTTATTCGCTTTGTGAAATCCTGAGTATAAAGAACACATTAATTTGTGGTGCTTTAGCAAACAAACAGTGTTTGTGAAAGATCCAAATCTGCTGCTGGCCATGTCTTATGGATAGTCTATTCTCCTAAGAAGTATGGAGCTTTCCATCAGTGGGCTACTGTAGAGTTCAAATTAATACTTTAGTAGTACATTTATTAATTTAATATCTAATGCATACTTTGGCAGGGTGCAATTAAATTTTAAAGAAAATTTACTTCAGTTTGGTTTGTTATCTTCAAAGAAAAATTATCCTAATTTTCAGCAGTCATATTACTATAATTGTAATGATATAATATTGCATTATGGATGTGTTTTATGAATAAAAGCAACATTTCTCTCAAACTGTATTTGGGCTGATCACCAAATAGAAGCTTGCTGTCTTATTCACAGGAAGGAGCCCTTAGATGCTTGTGTGGTAAGATCAACCTGCCACAGGGCAGGAGCTGCTGCTGCAGTGACAGGCTGGACTGTCACTGTGTGACATCTCTTCTTTCCTCTGCAATGGGGACAGAGTGTCCCTGTGCAGCCACTGTCAAATCCATGTGTTGGTTTGAGTGGGTGCCTGGGATCTGCACCGGACACTTGGAGCCCACTGGCTGCTTTCCAACAGAAGAGATAGAAGGTTTTTGTGAGAATTCTATGTAACCCTGGCTGGGTGCCCCCCAAGCCACACTGTCACTCCTCTCAGCTGGACAGGGGAGAGGGAATATAATGAAAGGCTGGTGGGTTGGAATAAGGACAAGGAGGGATCATTCACCAGTTTGCATTACAGGCAAAACTGACTCAACTTAGGAAAATACATTAATTTAGTACCAATCAAAATCAGAATAGGGTAATGAGAAATAAAACCTAATTTTAAACCACTTTCCCACCACCCCTCTGCTTCAGCATGGGGTTCTCCATGGGCTGAGGTGGATCTCTGCTCCCCCATGGATCTCTGTGGCCTGCAGGGGCACTGCTGCACCACGAGCTGCAGGGGAATCGCTGCCCCAGTGCCTGGAGCTCCTCCTGCCCCTCCTGCACTGACCTTGGGGTCTGCAGGGCTCTTGCTTTAACATCTTCTCTCTCTGCTGCTGTTCTGCTGCAGCTTTTCACCTCCACCTTTCTTAAATCCATTATCCCAGAGGAACTGCCTTCCTCTCTGATGGGCTCAGCCTTGGCCGGTGGCACATCTGTCTTGGAGCCAGCTGGCATTAGAGGAGGCTTCTCACAGAGACCACCCCTGTACCCTCCCCACCCCCAAAACCTTGGTGTGCAAACCCATCTCAATAGGGAAGAACATCCCCACGTGGGCACACACTCTGCTTCTACAACTGTATGGTTGAAAAGGATGCATTGGAGTGTCCTTCTATACTCTGTATGGAGCAAAGGTCACGATGTCCTGGATACGAGAGATGCACACACAGCAAGAGCTGCACTGCAAGTACATTCCTCCTTTTCCCAGTCTGTTTGCTGAAGACAGCTGGAGACACTGCAGCCTGGGAACCTTGAGCACTTCTGCATAATTTTGCACTTAGGAATGATTAAAACTTTGCTCATTTACTGATTTCTAAGGAGTCAGTTCCAGTTCAGCTGTTGATAAGTTATTTTTCCAGCTGCATCTAAATGATCGTTTTCATCTTCAGCACCATCATTAATGATTTCAGAAACAATAAGAAAAAGTATAGTTTTCATAGGCATATTTCTAATCCTTGTGAATCTTGAATAACCTTATGTTATCTCTACTTGTGTTGGTTATTTGGTTCCTTTGGCCTCATTGTTGCCTTACCTGAACACTGTAGAAAGGCTTCTATCTGAGTGCCATGTGTTTAAGTAGCCAGTGTCCTAGTTTATACTCCTCACATAATGCAGTCCAAAGCCAACCTGCAAATCTGGAGTAATCCCACTATTGTTAATCAAAGTACTCCAGAATTATACCATTCAAACGAGAATAGAATACAGTGCTGTGGTACAAATCCAAAGCAATCTACTTGGACTCAGCCCCTACAGTAACCCCATAAACGTAATTCGGAGCTGTGGCCACACAAAATCACTTCTCCGTTGTTTGTTTCATACGTATTTATTTTCATTCCCAGCAAACCTGAAGTACCATCACTTTTATGCACTTTTATGAACAGGTGAAGTTAGTGTCACAAGTGAAAGCACCAGAGTTTGGTCCTGCATTCCTGGATTCCTCCATTAAGTTCTGTGTGTTCTGTTTGTTTGCCTGGGTTGTGGAACTCCAGCAGCTCCTGTGAGGACATTCATATGTAAATGCTTTGGCCTGTTAGGTTGGTGGGAGGAGAGAAATGTGTGATTAATGATGAAAATTACTAGGAGCATTTTATTAAAGAATTGCCATCATTTATGTTTCATGATTTGCTGAAGTGTCTTTCATAAAAGAAAATGCATTTAATATGATGAGCATCTTGCTGTGGATTCATTTGTTGAAGCCAACTTGGAGATGTATAAACACAAGTAAATTCAGAACCTCTCATCCACTGATCCAGTGGTCCTTGGGCAACTCCACCAAATTTAATCCACAGAAGGACAGAATCCTATGTGGTTCTGTGCTTCATCATGCCTCAGAAGCTGAGTTCAAGTGTGTTTCAACAAGTGTTTACCAGAGCTGATAACATGTGCTTTTTGTAGCTACAGACGACTTGGAGCATGAGTTTCACTTCAAGGATTATTTTATGCTTGGCTTTTCTCACGATAAGTTTCTAGCACCACATTAGTTACTGGTGGCATTTTGGGGGAGTGTATTACATAACCTTTACCTTACCAGGCAGTCACCATCACAATAACTTGCCTCACTTGGCTTTGTCTTAATGAATGTTGACTAGCAAGTGCACTAAGAGGGTGAGTTTTTTGGCAAGCTGCAATTCTCAAGCACCATTCCTTTGTTTGAAAGTCTTCTGCTGCAAACCCACTTCCTTTGTTGGCAGAAGCACTTTTGAACACCCCGGATAAAGAAGATGTGACTGACAATTTGTCTTCAAAATCCCGTCTCCTTTAGGAAGGCTTATTATTAACAGATGCCTTTAGCAGATAATGAATCTTTTTATTGCCAATTTCCAGTGTGTAAAAATTGTTCATACTTCACCAGAGCAACAGTGATCATTACCTTGTAAAGGCCTTTTGTGTGCTCCTGCCATGAGCTCGGTGTTGTCACACCATTAATCTGAACAAACTGCATGTTGTTCATCTCCATCATTTCTGTGAGCTGGTGATGAGCTCTGTCAGTCTCACAAATATCGAGATGAATAGATTTCCTTGGAAAACCAATGCCAGGCAGGAAAAATGACAAAAGAATAAAGTGCTGAGGAAAAGAAAGGTAAAACTTAAAAACTGGGTGTAAAATTGAATCACTGGGATTTAAAAATAAGATTAAATTCTCTTTGGCTAAATTGCTGGTAGGTTCATTTTGAATTCTCTGAAGTCAGTGGGAATTTTGCTTGTGTTCCATGGATCAGGATCTCATGGGTGTGCATTTCTCGCCAGGTAACTTCTCAGTCAACAGAGGCAGAGTCCTTTCAGTTGGTTGAGCCAATTGATTAAGCTAAATACGATATGACCCTGCAGAGCATATTGATCAGACACACATGACCAGTGTGGTGGAGAGAGCCCAAGGCTCTAACCCAGATGTGTGTTCATCCTGTGAGCAAAACCAACCTTCTCCATTTCCACAGAGCTGTAACGAGGCTCTTTCCTTGAAATCTGCAGTTATCAGAGGAGATACATTTCCACCAGGAAGGAAAAAGCGCTTTATACAGTTTTGTAGCCATGTTCAGTGTGTATTTGGAGAGAAATTACAAATTAATTATTATGTTAGACTGCACAAATTATTGCAGTGGGTCACTTTAATGGCTTTATTTTTATTGTTACACTGACAGTTTGGAGTGTTTAATGCTGCTGTGGAGCAGCTGTGAAGAGACACTCACATTTTTACTGAGGCACCTTTAAACAGACTGAAGTCCCTTGCAGTTGCTGTGGGAGAGTGACCCTGTCCTGCTTCTTACCTTGCAAAGTGCAGTGCAAGAAACAAAACGATGGACTTGCAGCACAGAAAACCTTTGTGGAGGTTGCTGTGAATATGCAGAGATCCATCTCTAGCAACAGAGAGGAAGAAAAGCTTTTTCCTAGTTTATTTTTAAGGACTGAATAGTGTGAAAAACTTGGTAAAGCTGAAATTCTTCGGATTCAGATAAGCTTTTCCCATATACTTCTTATCTCCCGTGGCTGCTGATAATGACTGGCCTTTTCACCTGCAGAACTGCTCAAGAGCACATTAGAATGTCAAGTGCTAACTGAAAGCAGGCAGCACATATTCATGAATGCATGTGGCAGCTTATGTCCCAATTTCCAATGAGCACTTTCATTTGATGTGACACAAAGCATGCAAATTGGGATATTGGCAGCAACAGAAAAAGTTTTTGGGTGCATAAGGTGTTACAAAAGAAAGCATCAGTGTCTACATATATTAAAACTAATGTGTTTTTAAAGTAGCAGTGCTGTGAGGAATAGCATTGCATTCAATGTTTTAAAAACAGAATTAGGATTACACAACTGGCAATAAGGAAATACAAAGAAGTAGAAACACAGGCAGATTTGGTAATCCCTCTTTTTTTTGGTCTCCTTTCCTGCTCTGTTTGCTTGGCCTCTTCCCTTATTCCTTGAGGCATATTTCCATCTCCTGTTTGTTAGTTGTGTCACAAAGCTCCATGCTGCACACCAAGTACACAGGTAGCTCTTGCAGAGTGGATCCAATAACTTGGAAAGAGAGGGGGTTTCTTTACCTGTGCAGTAGCTCCTTATTTTTCCTTTGGCTTTGATCAAAACACATGATGGATCATGGTGGTACATGTGATCTCATGTGTTCAGCTCAGCTGCTGGCCTGTGTGGGCACTGTTTGTGTGGTGGTTCTCCTCCTCAGAGCTCACACTGTTACAGGGCTGTGCTTAGAGGTTCATGTCTTTGTCCCATTGTTTGACTGCATTTTATATTTCCAACTAAATAGCCACTTCAAGAAAACTCCATTTATCAGTAGAATATCACTGTGATTTCACATTTGGGTTCTGGAGTAAGACTTGTGATGGCAACTGTTTCCTCATCTTGGACTGTCTTCTGTCCCCCAAAGAAAGTCTGCTAATTCCACATGCAGACACTGTGTTACATATACATTCCTCTGTCTACCTCCAGACATCTGATACCTGCTGATATCCCAGAGGGACCCTCTGAGACTCAAACTAGGCAGTGGTCCCACTGGGGAGGAAGAGGGAGAAAGGATATTGTTTTACTTGCTAGTTTCTACGTGATAAAGTAGAAATTTGAAAGTTTTTTTCAAATTTCTTTCAAATTTCAAATTCTTTCAAAATGTGAGGTTTTCTTAGTGTTTAAAAGTGGAAGGAGCTGGAGACAGAATGGAACTTCACCTTTTGGTAGCTTATGTTCTGCAGATGGATACCTTGGAAAAGGCTAATCCAGTATTGTAATGCTGGACTGTATTCCAGATGGAGGGAATAAATTGAGTTGGCAGAGAACAGGAGCTGTACTTTGTTCCCATAACTGTCTGACTGGGCTGAACTGGGAGGCAGGAGGGCCGGCATGTGACACCCGAGCCCGCAGCCACGAGGGGACCCCTCCCTCCCTGCCATGGCTGTTCCAGCAGGCAGGGCATGAGGAACTGCACAGGAGTTCCACCTCAGAAAGACAGCCTGTACTCATGGCACCTGGAACAGTTCAGAAAGAAAAAATGTTGGAAATATTTTCTTTTCCCATTCCTTTTTCAGTTAGACTGCTGTTCATGAGGGCTTGGTCCATTCCCACTATATTCCTCTCATTCACGGCTCTTCATGTATCTGAAATATTTGATCATCTTTTTCCATCTAGTATTCCCCCCCACCCTCTTATTTCTTGAATGGTTTTTTCACAATTTTAATAAGCAAATTGTTTCATAGCTGGTGCCTTTTCTTCACTCAGCTTCTCACAATATTTCAAAGTAAAAGTTTGGTGTAGCCTGGCGACCTATAGCCCAACCTGGCCTGCAGGACTTGCATGCTCTGTGTTTCTGTCTCCGGAGCTCATTTGCACCTTCAAATGGTTTCTTGCTGTCAGCTTCCCTATTTCTCTCCTGTAGCTCCCCTGGTTGCTGTGCCAACATTCCTGCTGCCACCTACCGTAAGTTTGGAGATGTCATCGCTGTTCCCTGAGCCGTGTTTGCACTGAGCACACACATTTAAATATGGATGAGCCTGGATAGATTCCACTTTGTCTTTTGCCTGGCGCTGTTATAAGCTTGTCATAAACACTTCCTAAAGGATTGCCACATTGAAATATTTAAGAAGCTGTTTAATCTAGTCGTACTGATTAAAATTATTTAGTTCCTTAATGCACCTCTCTCGCTTGCTTGTGTTTGTTATATTTACTGTGCAGTTTGCAAATTTGCTGAGAAAAAAGATCAACAAATAATGATACTAATCTTAGTAACCTGGATGCTTTTTTCATGAAAGGCTCGTCTTTTTGCCACTTTCTGCAAAGGAAGAGTAGGCAAGGAAGAAATACATAAAAGAAATATAAGTATAAAATATTTATAAAATATAAAAGAAATATAGTGGCAGGGAGTGTTCAATAACTGCTTAGGCAGGAAAAAGAAGCTATAATTGAAAAGACCTTTACATCATTTGATTCCAGGTCTTTAAGCCTGAATTATAGTATCAGTGCCTGTTTTGCCACTTCTGTCACTAGGGAAAACTTTTTACTGCCCTTCAGTGTCTGGTAAAATCAACAGTCCTCTGAGAAGTGTCAAATTATTCGTGACTTTGGTTCTGAATGCAATAAGCTCCTGCTTGATGTGTCATCAGTTCAAAGCCAGTAAGGACAAACAGGTTTTGCCTGTTCTTTGTCTTTTATTCCCCTGGATAACTTGCCATATCTAATTAATATTTTGTCATCCATCACTATTTAAGTCCTCAATGCTGTCTTCCATATGAAATGTTTTAATCTATTTTGCTCTTTGTACCATGTGTTGTATGATGGGGTCTAGCCAGCAGACAATAGAAGCAGCTGCCTCTGGTGCTAAAATGTGTAGCAAACATGTCCTATTCCATGCTGCACTGCTTTGAAGCTCAAACCTCATGGTAAGGCTCAAAACTCAGAAGCATGAAATAAAAATTAGTCTAGAGAGACAAAAATCTCTTATTATCACCAGCAAGTACAAGAGTCTGTGTTACCTTGTTCATTGTTCTGTGTGTCAGATGAATTATGTATGTGGTGGTGGTTGTGGTGAGGAAATAAACAATAGAAAATAATACTCAGTTTAAAGTATTTTCATGATACATATTTGTAAAAAGACATAGCTCCCCATTTGTGGGAGCCTCTATGAGTTGGAGATAACCATCTGCTGTGGTTTAACCCCAGCCAGCAACTCAGCCCCACAGAGCCACCTACTGCCAGTGGCACGGGGGAGAGAATCCAAGAGTGCAAGTGAGAGTAGAGAGAGAAAGACAGTTTAGTGGGTAAAGCAAAAGCACACAAAGCAAGCAAAGCAAGGAATTCATTCATCACTTCCCATGGGTGTTCAGCCATCTCCAGGAAAGCTGGGCTCCATCATGTGTCCCAGTGACTTGGGAACACAAACACTGTCCCTCTGAACATCCCCTCTTCCTTCTTCCCCAGCTTGATATGCTGAGCATGACAGCGAGGACTATCCTTGGGTCAGGTGGGATCAGCTGTCCTGGCTGTGTCCCCTCCCAACTCCTTGTGCACCCCCAGCCCGTTGGTGGGGTGAGTGAGGAGCAGAAAAGGCCTTTGCTTTGTATAAGCCCTGCCCAGCAATGATTAAAACATCTCTGTGTTACCAACTCTGTTTTCAGGACAAACCTGTACCACAGCCCCAGAACTGCCACTATGGAGAAAAGTGACTGTCCCAGGCAAAATCAGCACACCACTCAGGCTTCTTGGGCCTTGAAGGATTGCTCCAGGAGTTTCTCTAGAAGTTGCTTGCAAAAATTTTAATATTGTTTGTTCCTGATTTTTTGGGGGGCAGGAGGTTTATCTACTCGCTGCATATTGGCACTTTTCTTTCTGGTAGAATATGACTGGGGAGACACAAATCCTTGACCTGAATTATGAGAAGAAGAAAGGAGCTAACCTTGATCAAGGCTACTGAAATGTGTCTCTACTAATTTTTTCCCATTTTGATTAAATTCATCAGCTCCCTGCTCATCTAGAATGGTTCCAAAGATCTCTCCAAATGCTCTGTGAGATTAATCTGGGAGCATGAAATGCAAATCTGCAAGAGTCTTATGATTTAGCAAAGTACTGAGTGACCACTCTTTAAAAATTTTTTACAGCTTCATAAATTAGTCTCCTCTTTCTATTTTTTAAGTTTTATTCTAACATGATGGTAATAACTATTCTAAAAATATCGCTATTTTCTGCAAAATGTTGATTGACATTACTTTGACCTAATTAATTTCTTATTCTTTATATCTGTTACAGTGTTTACATGACTGTTCCTCATCTACATTACAGGTTTTAACAAAACTGAGCGTGTCACCCTGGTATTTATCTCAGCCCTTTCATGTAACTGACATTTTTGGAGCCAAATCCTCTATTTCAGTTGAGAATGGGAAGGCAGAATGATTGGAAACAATTTACAGAGTATTTTTGCATCGTTGGGAAGCCTCAATATGCTGTCAAGTGTCTGAGAAGTGCCTGTGCCAGCACGTGCTCTGGCTGCCTCTGCAGGCGTGATGCACACACACAAGCTGGACTGACCTCTTGGAATAAGATCATTTATCTTTTGGTTTAGGTTGCTGCTTTGTGCCTTCTCTTGTGGCACTTTACTGTGGAGATATAGAAACTTAACTGACGGAGAATTGTCCTTTTCCCATCTCTGACATGTGTTTCCACAAAATGTTTGTAACTTAGCAGGAACCTGGATCCAGACATTCCACAGCAAGCTCAGTGCTTTTTTGTGAGTCCGAGAGCAGAGGATAATCCAGGCTGGCATTTCGGCTGATGTTGCCTCCAGGCAGCTCTTTGCTTAGGAGGGCACAGCACAGATGAGCACTGGTGCACCTGCAGCTGCTTTTCCCAAGACTTACCTTTGTGCATCCAAGCCCCTGACTCCCCAGTGCCACGGAAACACCAGGAGGCAGAGGCCCCCGAGCTGCTCAGCTGTGGGGAGGCAGAGCAGGCCCTGGAGCAGGTCCCTCTGGGCTGGGTTGGCTGCAGTGCTCTGGCCCCTGTGCAGCAGCTCAGGGACACGTGGCAAACCAAACCTTTCTGAGCAGACCTGGGCACGGTGCTGTGGGCAGGACTAACCAACCTGGGTGGAGTTCAGGAACAGCTCCCTGCTCCCTCACTTGGACTGAGGGTATTTCTTGCATTTTAGTTTTCTCTGGAAGAAAACTCCTTGAGAATTGAAATCTTGGAATACACTGGTTTGCAATCAATACAAATGTGCTTATCTGAGGCCGTGGGCTGGAGAGGCACCCAGCCTGCAGCAGTGCCTATCTGTGCATCAGCTGACTCAAGCACTTGCCAGGAAAATAGCAGCAGTGGTTTGACCTCCAGCCCCATCTCAGCCTGATTTGCATCTTCTGTGCAACTGATAAACAGAATTGGAAATCGGTGAAAGTAACTGGGTTGTTGAAATAGGAAAGCCTTTCCCTTTTTCCTGGAGGTGAACCATCAGCAGCTCTTGCTTGCCTGAAAAGCTTTTATTTGGGCAAAGCCACGGTGGCAATAAACGCCAGTCTGAGCTTCAGTCTAAAGGGGGCCAGAATGCCAAATCTGCTGCAAAAGGTGGCCACGGGACCAGCTGCTCTCATGACCCCAGGATATGTCTGGTAGAGGGACAGAAGCCAAAGCTCAACAGGAATTTTTTTTGTTTGTTCTGTGAGGTTCAGATAATGGTTTCCTGTGGTTCTTTGGGTCTGAATTCTTTTTGAAGACATCTATTTTTTAGGAATCTGTGTAGCTAATGTCTATTATTATTGTATCACAAAAGCTATCAGTTGACAGTGGGGCTATAACGCAGGTCCTACCCTATTTCCTGATACTTGGTGGGTAAGTTAAGCATCAATGACACTTTAAAGCAATCTTTTGCTTTCAAAAGACTCAGATGTCCATGAGACTGAAGACAGATTTATACTTTTAATGAAAACAGAAAGGAGTGGCAGGACCATTTAAACAAACTGAATTATGTCATAAAGGTGAATTGAGCTGGGTGAGGATGTCAGGCCACCGAACTACATGAAACAGTAGCATTAAATCCTTCTGGTTCTTACACTGAAAAATAGAACTGACCTTTTGGTTCTGTGTGTCAGAAGCTCCAGTCCTGCTGGTGCTGCTGTATTAATTTTCTGGAATATATAATAAGGGTCTTTTTCTGAGCATAAAGAATCTTTCTTTTGAAGCCCTTCCTTGCTTGGGGGAGCAGGGCATTTATTTATGCTTATGAAGCCAGATTTTACCATGCACACTACATAAGAAGTCCCACTGAAATCAATTAAAGAGTATATGTCATAAATGACCATTCAGTAAGAGGAAGGATGGCAAAATCTGGTCTTTAGATAAACCACAGGAGGAGAAAAGTCTGTCTTCATACTTTATTTTTATAAATCCTTAAGAAAATGCAAGACAGATTGGTACAAACATGTTACAGAAATGGAGGTGAGCAGAATTTCTTCCAAATAGCCTGGTAGCTGAGTTGTACCCTACAAGATTAATCTGGTGATGAATATATAAATAAACTAATTAGCAGCATTTTCTGTGGGAGACTAATATCCTGCTGTATTAGCCCAAAGTACTAGGAACCAAAGAAAAAAGAGACAGATGAAAGGATGAAAAAAAAAACCCTTTAAAAGACAAGACAAAAGGAAAAAGAAAAATTCTACCTCTGAACAGATTCCAAATGGAAGATTGACATCAAGGATCCTGGTATTGTCTCCTACCTTCTGTTAGGGCTGTTTGATGGCTTGAACTAAGGAAATCTTAATTTTCTAGACTGGTATAAAAGGAAAAGCATCTTGAATTCCCTGGCCTGATGCCCTATTGGAGCATCAATTCATATGCCATTTCAGAGTGGGCCAGGCTAACAAGTGCTTCTGTTTGAATCCTGAAAAGCTTCCAAGGATATGCAGGGGCAGATGCCTGGCAAACAGAAGCTGTCTGCACCCCGAGCTGGTGTCCATCTGAAATCATACCTGCTCTCGGGGTATGAAGGGCTCTGCAGGGTGGGCTGGAGGGGTGCAGTACCAACAATTTGTGCAGTGTGTGTAATTATGGTTAGTGACTGCAAAAGACTGAGGAAGGGATGTGTTACTTGTCAGGTAACAGCTAAAGCCAGGAAAATGTAACCAGTTTATTTCTGATTTAAAGTCCTTGAAAATTACTGTTGTGATTATTGTTCGTCTGGATGACTTTCAAACAAAAGCACATAGTTATAATTAAAATTATTATGTTTAAAAGAATGGTTGTTCTTTCAAAGAAGTTCAAATAAAACTAGAGAATGTACATGCCATACTAAGAAGAGAAAAAGGGAGAAAAAAACAAAGGGAAGAAAAACAAACAAGGAAGAAGAAAAAAGAAAGAGAAGTTTAGTCATGGTTCTGAAGACAAACATGAAGGACTTTGTGTGATCTCCAGGACACACACAGCTCTCATCCAGCCCGTGCTGGTGCTGAGCAATTGCAGCTGTGGCAGAGAATGGTGGGCACTGACCAGTCCTGATGTGGGACAGACTCCTACAGCCCCAAGAAATCCCAGGCTACCTCAGCATGTGTGGCTGTGAAAGTGAGACAGCAGAGGGGAGAGAGACATCCCAGGGTGAGGTTACCAGATAGGGCTGTGTGAGGAACAGAAGGTGGAAATGTTGACCTGCTTTGCTGTGCTGGGTTTCTCCCCCTGGCAGGGGCTCCCACATGTTTGCACACACAGAAGGATGCACTGAGAGCTAAAGTTACCGTTTCGTAGGTGGCTAAATGCGATGAACTGCTGGTAGTGTTCAGTTCCTTGCATGTTCAAAGGATCTTTCTACCAAGAATTTTGGAATATTTCAAATTAATCAAGGGCAACCTTAAATCTGTGCAGTTTTCTGTGATGCTGCTTATGCAGCCTTCTGTGCCCTCCATGCCAAAGCCATCTGTTCACCAAGGATGATTCCCTCAGATTTTAGTGACCAGGCCATGGCAGAGAACAGTTCTCCAGCTACTTTTTTGTAGCCACTTGAAAACTTCAGGCTGCTCTTGGCCCCTGTGGCCACACTGGCAGATGACCAGGGCAAGGAAGGTGATTCTGAATGGAAAAGTGAGTTCTCCCCTTTGCTTGGGGAAGTAATGGGGAGGAGGAGGGATAAATTTCTGATTTACTGGACTGACAGATGTAGTCATTTCTTTGTAGTTTGTCAGCTTTTCTGAGATGTCTTTCTATAAATTCATAAAAAATAGACTGCAGCAATGTTGTGCATGATTGATGATGGTGCATACTTCATCCAGTTTTAAACTCTACAACCTCATGTACTGAGGAGTTTTTCTATATCACTTCTCATAGGACAGATAAACATTATCTTGAACTCTCCTTTTTGTGTTTTATTAGCATTGTTATTTTTTTTCCAATTCAGTCCCAATAAAGTAATAATTTCAAGCACATTTACTGCTGACTATCTCATCAGGGAGAGCTGCATATTTATAATCCCTGTTAAGAGCTAACCAGTCATACAATCTCATACTTTTCCTTCTTCAGAACAATTTAATTTTTCAGTTTATCAAGAGATCTGACAGGAGAAGCAGTGGCTGCTCTGTTCTGGACTGTTTGCTTTTACATTATTGCTCTTTAATATGTTATATGGTAGTTCCTATTTCCTTTCTTTCTATCTCCTCCTATATTTTGCTTATAGCATTGCTGTAAATTTATGTTCTACAACCTTCTGTATAGCTTCTATAACCTTTTGTACAACTCTGGGAAACACATGAGCAGCATTTGTGAAGGCCCATTCTCTCCTCTTCAGGAGGATCCAAGCAAACTGGTTATTCATATACAGGACAAAAAGAGATTTTAAAACTAAGTAGCTGCGTGAAAAGAATGGATCTTTATTCCATTAGGTATGTTGTATGATAGTCACATTGCTTTATCTTTCCACTCCTTTATCACTTTTATTAATAATCATGTTTCTTTCCTATTAAATTGTCTCGGAACTTACAACCCTGTAGCCATAAATTGTGCCCAAATACGTTGAGACTGTGTACTTGTTTATGCAATTTTGCTAAAGCCAAATTGGAAAACAATGGCTCAAAGTGACGTTCAGGCTTTAATTTCATTGAATACTTTATCAAAACCATAAAATAATAGATAGTAATTAAATGGTGCAAGCAACTGATTAATGCCTTGTGAAGCTGCATGTGTAGTCTGCTCCATTGCTGCTGTTTTCCAACAAAGGGTGATGACAGTCACTCTATGCTTCATTGACTTGTGTGAAAAAAACAAAACTTGTACAGCCAGGCCACTTGCATGGTCATTTTGCTGCTGACATCTCGACACAAACCCCTCCAGGGCAACAGAGATCAGCTTATCAGTACAGTAATGACCTCATTAAGTGCCAGGGAAATCATAAAGCATTAATGCTGTAATGAGTTCAGATTGTGCTCATTATTATGTTAGGAAAACATTATTAATAACAATTATGCCTGTTTATAAGAATTGTTAAAAGCAAGTTGAGATACTAAATGACAGGCAGGTCAGTCTTGTTCTCTTTAGTCTTTTTGGACGACAGGGCCTCCTAAATTCCAGTCTCCTGTTCCTGCTGACCTGAGCAGTCTGGGACTAGTGACCTGAGCCAGTGCACGGTGCCTCCCCTCACAGGTCTCCCCACACACACAGGCAGCATTCAGTCTGTCCAAATCCTTGGTAAGAACTCCAGCTTTAGTCCTTTAACTGTGATTGTTGAAGACACCCATAGCTGAATTGTATTGTCTTGTGATTCACACACAGCTAAACTGTGCCGTGGGAAGGGTGACTCACCCAAGGGTTTGTGGATAAAGTCCTCCTCCATTTCCATAATTGCTTTAATACCCTCTAAAACACTGTGACAGGTGAGATAAGTCTAATGCCAGGTATCTTAGCTGCAAGTGTGAGGGGCAGCTGTGTACTTGCATTCCCTCAGGAGATGTTCTAGCTGGTGTTGCTGCCTATGGCTTTAGAGAACATCTGGTGCCAGCTGGCACTGGGGAAAAGGTGATAGGGATCAGTTTCTTCAGCTCTCCAGGAAAACACCGTATTATTTTATGTACAGTGGCTCTTCTCTCAGTGTTCCTGGGTTGATTCCTCCTTAAAAGGCACCAGAATATGTTGCTAATTCTGAGGAAGATACTTTCTGGAGTTAACAGTGTCATTTCATTTCTCCACTAACGAAACAAAGTCATTTCCAGCTCTTCTCTGTAGTCTAACACCAGGAAATGTCAGAACCCTGGCTACTGGCATACTAAACTTTACCTGGCCTCCTGAGACCCAACCAGGCTTTGTGTTTTAAGGCACACAAATCACACATGTGATACTCAGAGGTTTAAATCAGATGCCCAGGTACCCAGGAGGGAGTCACATTGTCAAAAATGCTTTTTATGACAGAATGCAGATGTGGTTTGATGTGTAAGGGGGACAGAAGACTCTTCTCACTGGTCCCCAGCAACACGGAAAGAGACAATGAACACAAATTGAAATGCAGGAAATTCCATATGAATGTCAGAACCTTTTTTATTATGAGTTGGTTGAGCACTGGAACAGGGTACCCAGGAAGGCTCTGGTGTCTCCATCCTTTGAGATTCTCAGAATGTGACTGAACACAGCCCAGGGCAATCTGTTCTAACTGGCTGCTCTGAGCAGGGCCTTGGAGCAGATACCTCCAGAGGTTCCTTCCCACCTCAGCTATTCTGTCATATTTGGTGCAGATTATGTTATGTTGTGGAAATATTAAACGTAGGTATGAGAATACAGGACAGAAGACTCTGCAAAAGGTATAACCAAGCAAATTTGCACACTTATTATCAGAACTGATGCATATTAGCTCCAGAGAGAATGTAGAGCTCGCTATCACCTCTGAGAGGAGGAAGGCCAGGATGTGAGCTAATACTCAAGTCAGTGCTTAATTAACCAAGGAAAAATATCAATAGAGGTGCATGTGAATGTCACAGATAATATGGAAATACAGTTTCTAATTTAATGCAGTAAAGTCTCTAGACATGCCCACCCCATATAAATGAGATCTAGGCCACTATTAAATAGAAAGGATGATAAAGCAGAGAAAGAAGGGCTAATCTGAAACAGCTTTGCTGCAGTGTTATCAGAGATGTGCTGATAGGGGCATCTGTGTTTCTGAACAACCATACTTTCAGTTTCATAAATAACTGTTTTTAAGGTGTCAGTGCTTCACTTTGGTTCAAACAAATAAAGGAACCTACCATCGTGTTTTACCTGAAGCCACTGGATGGGTAATGGAATGTAGCTGGCAGAGTAGGAGCATCCCTCAGAGCTGCAGCAAGGCTGGCCTGCTGCACCCAGCCACACTATTTGAAGCCAAGCAAACTTTGTGTTACATGAACATCTGGAAATAATGTATCTGGAAGTACAGAAATGTGTTATTCTGGGAAACCCAGTGTGGCATATAGCTGACATGGTCCTTGGCAGGAGTACCTGCTACCTGTTGAATCATTCAAATGGAGCTAAATCTTGATGTGTGCAATGCAGAGCTCTGTGCTCTGGAACTGAAATAACTCCAGTAAATCGTGCACTGCTGTTTCTTAGCAGGTCTGTAACAGCAACTTATTTGGAGATATGCTTCAGTGGCATGGATTTACCCTGAGTTTCTAGGATGCCAACACTGCAATCTGAAAGGAAATGGCTCTAAAGAAATACCCAAGATGTTACGTTTCTCTTTTCTATTGCTGTCTAAATAATCCATCCTACTTTAGTTGTGTCCTTATTTTCCTGCAGTTGAGCTCTAAGCTTTGCAGAGCAGCCACAATGCTTTCTGCACAGCATATCAGCTGCTGTTGTGTCCACAGCAGCAGCATCTGTTTCAGTTCTTGCTCTAAGCCTCGTGCATTCACCCAACTTCATCCTTCACTGTGACTTCTGGGGACTTTTTGGACAACAAAATAGTAAATCTTCTTTGTTTTGCTAAATCTCTCTGTAAGTGTGTGTTCTGTTCACAAATGGTACTGGGTAATCCTGGAAACTGCATCCTTTCCTTATTAAACAAAAGTAGTGTGGACTGTGATGATGGATATTCTTCACAACCTTGTGCACAGTGGTCCGGAGTCTTCCAAAAATAATGTGAATACCAACTGGGGGCCAAAGGGTTTCTACAGTTTGGATGCTTTTCTACTCTCAGTGGGAACGTCCATACAAGGCCTTGTTATTATCTAACACTACATAAATTAACAGTTCTACTTAAAAGTAAACCCACTGGTGGTAGTAATTACAATGGTCCAGGGAAATCTATAGACCAGAAATTGCCTGCAGTACCGTTTCTCTGAAGTCTATGGATTGCATGGGATACACTCTTCCTCCTGCTGCTGACCACAGGTGGAAGGAGGATTCTGTGCTGTGAGGATTCTTGCCTGGCCCAGTGCAGAAGGGATGTCCTCAAATCAGCTGCCTGCTGAGGGTAACTTGCTGTTTCTAGTGATCTAAATTAATTTGAGCCAGCAATTTAATTTTCAAATGCTCCATGTTCCATGACTGTAACACATAGTTCTCTGGTTGTTAACAATGACTATATTCTGTTAGGTCAAAACAGTAAAAAGAGTAGCAAAAGAAAATACCCATGGAGAGTGGAGGATGTGTGGGAAAAATCAATATTTTACAGCAAGAAAGCACCAATATTAAAGGAAAAAAAGGGTGATTTTTCAGACCCTATATAATAAGAAATACAATATGCAAAAAGTGAGGAAATATAGAGCTGTCTGAATCCATTCAGTTAGGAAAATCAGTAAGCTTCACTGAGTACCTCTGTCTTTCACACCAGGCAATTGATTTTTAACTAATTCAACACACAGAGAAATTAATCCTTGTGTGAAAAAAAAAATAATTGGATCTAAACTAGTTCTTATTTGAACAAGCAGGTCAACCTCTGTATAGCCAAATATCGTCCCAGAGAAGCATATACTGTAATACCCCTCAGCAGGTCTGTTAGTCTCCACAGGGTGTTGGCCATGGGGTCTGACTGTTCATTCCAATTTTGCAGTAAGCTCAGTCAGGACAAAATCACACACGCTGGGAGGAGCAGGAGCAGCAGCTTAAGGATGCCCAGACCTGGATGTTGCTTCTTGTGCTGCAGTACTTCAAAGGCCCTTTTCTCAGACTGCCCCTGTATGAAGAGATGACAAAGTTCCTCTTGGCCACAACGGGCTCTGTGCTGCTGGGACACAGGTCCTGTTTGCCTTCACTCTGCAGGCAGAGCACAGTGAGCAGGATTTCTGCCTCTCACCTTGTTCTCTGAACACCCACTCCTCTGCTCTTAAGCAACAACACCAACCTGTCTAATAAGGTGCCCTGCTGCGTGTTCCCTTTTTGTGCTTCATGGCAGCTACCAGCCAGGGATATCACATCCCTGCACAGTAATGTTTCCATTAATACAAGTGTGATTTCCTGGTGCTCCATATCCCTTTATCTTGTGCTCATATGCACAACTGCCTGTATCTGTGCCGTGCAGAAGGATGCATCCAGAATTCATTTTCTAGCTCATATAACATGAAAGGTATTTCTGAAAGAGTAACTAGTGAAGTGATGAGAATCCTCCAGGCTTTGAAGTCTAAGCTTTGCTGGTGTGATTAGTTTAAATGAGTCATTTGCCATACAGGGAAGTGCTATTGATGGATTTGGGTTTCTTCATCCCCTTCTTCTGTTTTGAAATTTGGTATCACACAACAAGGGTTATTTGGAACAAGCTCAAAGCTGCTGTTGTGTTTCCCAACAGGAGCCCTCCAGTATATGTGCAAAGAGGAAATTATCTGACATTTCTGAGCTATTCTTTTGGTTGTCCATGTGCTACTTTACAAGGAACATGTTTGAGAAGATGGTGGTGGGTGTATAACACAATTTATTGGAGACTTTCCTCTCCAGAAGTGTAGGGCACTTCTCAAGATACGTGTTTCTGACTCGCAGAATCAGACAATGGCAAATGCTTACAAGAGTAGATCCAAGTTCTCAGTGCACTCAGCTGGATCTTTTCTGTAAGTTATTCAGCTCCTCAGATAATCTCCTACAACAAGGATTTATCCTGGTGTTTCTGGCCTCAGTCTCATCTCCTTCTCATTAAAATGAGCTCTCAGCAAACATCTGCCATTTATGTGGTCCAGATTTCCCTGTGGCTGGATAGTAAGAGGGACTGTAGGATAAGAAAACTCACTCATGTTGAAGAATGACTTGATTTGCCAACACACAAAAAAATCCATCTTAGAACTCATCATAAGAAAACACTTAAGTCTCTCAAAGCCTCTTGTTACTCAACTACTCTGTACTTTCAGCCCAGGAACAGAGAGGATGGGAGGATCCAGAGGGAGCTGTGAGCTGTAGAGGCATCGAGGGACCAGCACATTGCTATCATCATTTAAAGTCTGGCTGGAGTGTTACTTTTACATGTTTGACTTTTCCACCTGCAGACTGGTAGTCCCTATGGATTGGATCCAGAAAGACTTGCCAGAGCATCACTGTTGAAAGCTCCTATGGCTGTGTGCAGTGAGCATGGTCTGCTTTAGCTGAGCACGGTTCCATTTCAGGCAGGGGATACTTTAAGTCTGGCTGGACACTCATCCTTCCTCCTCCTCCAGCCCAACAAGTGCAAAAGCAAGGTGGCTGACTGGGTCTGAGGAGGCAATAGCTGGTCTGGGGTTGGTGCTGATAAAGGGCACAGACTGTACATACCTACATTTAGAAAACCTACAGCAAAGGAGTGCTGAAATGACAAAGGTAAGTTCTCAAAAGCATAGCTTTCCTAGGTTTCCTGTGCAGCATTAGTTCTGCTATTTTTCACAAATGTTGTTAATCTCTAATTATGGGATTCCACAAGATATTTTTTTCCTTGGGACCTTGGCTTCATTGCAAAGCTGGTGCAATGAAGTGTGTTCTGGAGATAAATCTGTTTGTAGGGAAGGAGCACCAAAGCCTTTCCAGTTGCAGAAAGTGTGAAGCACACAACCAGGAATGCAAGGATCTGCAAAAGGGAACAGGATGGGTTTGTGGTGGCAAATGAATAGCAGAGACATGGATTTTATCTCCATATGTGCCACAGATCTCTTGATTTGGAGCATCCTACACACATCAAACAGAACTTTTCAAGGTTGTTTTCTACTTGTGAGTTTGCCTGGTTTTGTGGCACACAGCTAAGATCCCAGGGTTGTAAACTGTGTAATTGTTTAGCACTCACAGTTCCAGCTGAGGCCACTGGGATCTTAATATTGAATAGATGAAGTACTGTATACTAGTCTGAAAATCCAAGTTTTAAACAGCTTGTGTTAGGTACCCAAGTTTAGCTGGTACTTCTTACTCACTCCAAGTTCTGTAAAAATGGCAAAAACTATAACCCCAACATCCCAGAAAGTTTATAAAAATGAAAACACTGATGTCTGAAACATTCATACTGTTCTGATAAGCACCACAGAAAAGCCTATGAAGAAATGAATAATTCTGTTTTCAAAGCAGAATCCGAATAGTGTGCAATAAATAATGCCTGGTGAGAGTGAATAGTGAAGGGAAAATAAACTATTGAAAGCCACACATTAGTTGAACATTGTTCATTCTGCACTGAATGAGGCAGGGGTCTTATGGAAAGCAGCACATGTGACAGTGTCATTTACAGTGCTATCGTGGTGCCTGTGCATGAAGCACATGAATTACTGTTTCACAGGCAACCACACCATTTTATGTGCTTGATTAGCAGCTTTTGTAATGCAAGCATTGCATAGTTTTTGTGTGCAATAAATAAGCTACATGGCTTTTAACTCATTTGAAGTCCCTATTTTAAGATGTGAAGGCTCTGGAGCCTTTTCAGTTTAAATAGTTCTAGGGTTATTCTGTTCTTTCACATGGGGCAACAATTCATTCTCCCTGATTAGTTCTCTGAAATATGTAAACTATTTTGTCTGAAAGTAACTAGAAAATAAAGAGTCAGCCTGGTGCATGTATTTCACATGATGAATTTTATTAATATTCTAAGAACAGAATTCCATGGAAAGTACTGAAGAGGGGCTAAGACATCCGTTGGTGCCTTCAGTGTTTCCTGTAGCACCAGTTATTTGGGAACAAGGTGGTGGTTTGTGCACCTCACAACAGTAGTGACTGGAGATGCCAGACTAGTCTTTTCCTTGGCAGAGTCACCAGCCTTGTTTATATTTATGTCCTATGCTTCCTTATTCACAGAAGGGAAAAATGTGTAATTATCCCCCTTGAAGGCTAGAAGAGCAGCCTGGTTGGCCTGCAGGTGGTGAGCTGTGGGTTGTGAAGAAATACTGGTTAACACTGCTAGGATTTCAAGTAGACTCTGCACGTGTGACAGCAATGCACAACAGTGAGACCTGAGTGAGATGCAGGGGAATCGTGAGAGGTGCTCAGGCTGCTCACAAGGTTGTTGTGAGGATGGATTTACAGCAAGTTCTCTGCTGCCCAGATAAATATCAGTGCTGATGGCACAGCAAGGTGGCAGAGGGTGGCAGTCAGTCTGACTTCCCACATAAGACAGAGAATTTGGGATTTAATGAAAGCTGTGAACAGCCTCAGGATCATCAACTAATAAGCTCCTTTGCCCACAGCAATAGGTAAAGAAAGGCTACAATTCAACTTAAGTTTTGCTTTTAAGTCTTTTTTAGGGGTAATCATCAGTTTCTATCCAACAAATTCCCATTCTGCTGTGCAGGATTCAGACATGAGCTTACGTGAAGATAAATTCTCTTCATCATTGGTATCTTTGACATTTGAATCCTTGTACACTTGCTTAAAAAACCCCAAACCCACCATATTGTACTATGCTAATTGTTTACTCTTGCATTTAATCACAGGAACACTGTCCTGCCCTTTGAGCTTCCTTTGGAGATGGACGAATTCCCAGAGATGTCTAAAGCAAATGAGGGGGATTTAACTTAACATGAGAACAATGACAATTTAAAATTTTTATAAGGGTGCAAACCATGCTGGTTTAATTTTTGATAAGGGATGATACCACAATTCTGCATTTTTAATAAAGTGACTGACAAATGAGTCACTTAAGCTACCTAGAAAGACAAACTTTGCAGCAGGACTGCAAACAATTCAGATGTTAATGGTAAAGATACCAGAGTCGTCTGTCTTAAAAGACCATCATGAAATACTCATTAGTGTTGCTGAATGAAGGTCAAAGATTACTTTTGATTTGCAGACTCATTATACATACATTATACATTAAAATGCTTTCAGGTTCTTAAAATTGATTTGGAAATAATTTTCATATTTTGAAATACGATGTAACAAAATCCATGAAAATACTACCCCTTACTGCAGGTAAAACCAGGGACAATTTAACTCTACTGGATTGCTGTGTGTTAAGGGAAGAGTCTCATTTTCTATTACCAGATTTTTTTATGTGTTTCAGAAAGATAAGTAAACTCAGGTAACTAAACTCTTAAGAATATAATTTGCAAGAAAAGACTACTGGTGCCATTGGTACAAATTTCATTTGCAATTGTATGACATGTGTTATGATCAATAGACTTATATGATCCATAGAATCAATAACACAGGCAAATAAGGCACAGTAGTATTTAAATATTTTTGTTTGGACAGCCTAGTTTTACAGATGATTCTTGCTTAAGAAGAGTCATGTTTATGCACAAAACATTTACACTCTGAGCACCACAGCAAGAAATATGATGGACACTTTCTGGCAAAGTTGATTTTGTGCACTTTGGCTGTTTAGGGGGAGTTTAGTTGTGAAATGAGACCTGTCATCACCCAGGCATCAGATCTGCTTGATGAATGGGTTGAGTGGTAAGAAGAGCAGTTCATTTGATGGGAAATAGGGCTTTTGATGGGGTTTTCTGCAGGCAGGGCCCTACTACTCGTACTCCCTCTAGTTGCAAGACAGTGCCATGGCCTCTGTACAATCCACGTCCTCTGCAGTGGATCACAGAGCTGTGTAACCTGTGCATCCTGCACATGTGAGCGCGGATGGGGACGGGGAGGGCACAATGCAGAGCTCCCTGGGGACCTGACAGCACGGGCTGTGGGGAGTGTGCACCAGGAGACACCTCACTGCTCTCAGCTCTGTGGGTGAGATGGACGAGGCTCTTGGTTGTCTTTCGTGGGCCTGTTCAGCCCTGCCTCATTTTTCTTCCCTCTCTCCTGAATAAATTTTCCTGGCCTGGCAAATTTTTGAGAGGCCAATAATGCTGTCAGACCCTAGATGAACATGAATAATAGCCTGTTTGCACAGCTGATAACTGAGCTGTAAAAACGAATCTGCTCCCAGATGAAACTTGACACGCAAAATTTAAGCTCGGGGAACAATTCTTTGTACATATTCTGAAAAAAATAATTACGTGGGCTGCTTAATTTTTACTCATCCTTAAAATAAAAAACCCTACAGGGTCAGCAGAGAAAGCTCCTGTGTTTTGACACAGAACTCGGAATTAGCTTTAAACATAGAATACAGCAAATGTTTAATCTGTAATAAAGTTGAATCTGCTCATTTTGGAGAAGAACAATGGCCGAGGGTCGAACCCTTGGGTTCTGCAGTTGCCAGATGGGATCATTTCCAAAAGGGAATTTGGATGGTAATCAGTGTCCGCTGGGATCCATGCCCACCGCTCCGAGCCCGTGTGCCACAAAGGAGAGATTAGGGGCAGAATGAGAATGTGCAAGGCTGGCACGAATCAAAGGGACTCCCTGTAAAACCTATTACATCTGCACTCCAAAAAACGCACAGAGAAACTGACAGTCAGGAAAATGCGGTTTTGATTGTGCTTTGATGGCTGGGAAGCTGAAATTGTGTGGGTGGGTGGCTGAGTGTAACTCCATGTCCATGCCAGCTTTATTTGACTGAGACAGCCGGAGTCAGGCCAGTTTTCATTGTCCTTTCAGAACTTTCAGAGCAGCAGGATAAATAAAGGAATGAAATGGGGAAATGAATTTATAGACTTTGGGTGTCAAATGAATAACAAAAGGCCCAAACCTTGGTGTTTTGTTCCATTGATTTTGTTTTGGCAAGGCAGAGATAAGATTGTGAACCTGTACAAAGGGAGGTGGCCTTTACTTCCCTCTGTGCCTTTGTCCTGGCTGGGTAATTTGCTGAATTGAAGTTTCACTTTTGGACTGAAAGCAGGTGTTACTTGACACTGAATTATGAGATACAAACACTCTGCTATGTTTTTAGGACCCACAGAGTTGCCTTGTATTAAATCAGAATAGATCCCAAACGTTTGGGTGGGAATATCTGAATTTCTCCAATGCCTGCTTTGTAATGGTAAGAGAAATGATCCACTTTTCAAATCAAGTTTCAGGTGAACTGCATGAACTTGTCGTGATCTTTGGGAGCCCATGTTAGTCCTTGAGGCCTATACCCTCAGCAGGTGAGTGTACCCTTGGTTTGGGTCCCAGCTTTCTAAACCAGCTGCCTTAACCTGATCTGGCCATGGGATGTATTATTCTCCAGGGGAAAGGAATTTCCAGCTGTGCAGGGCTGTTTCAGTGCTCTCCTCCAGCACTTTGTGTTGTCCTGGTGTTGCCCCTCTGTCCTCCTGGGCATCGTGGGGTCCCTCACAAGTACCAAGACCAACCTTTCATGACTAGTGGACAACAAGTATCCAGCAATCTTACCGCTGGCACAGGTTGTATTGCAATAGAAAAGCTATTTAAAAAAAAATAAGAACTCAGATTACTTTGGGCATATTTAAGTTTTTTAAAGAGGGAAAGAAAGGCAGACCAGGTCTTTCTGAGACAACAGCAAGAGCCTCACGAGGAAAAACTGAAATGCTTTTACCAAGTGCTGTAGAAGTTCAAAGTGCACGAGTCTGTGCTCCTGCATTAGTAGAAGCTGCTTTAGTCGGTTTAGTATTTACATACTTGGTGTCATCTCTGGCTTGATCCATGTAGGTTAGACCTTAACATGGGGACCTGAGAGAAACCTTTGCTTCTGAAGGAAGAATTGGGGATAGGGCAATACTTTGAAGGGTGTACTAGTAAGGGTGAGAGGGGAGCTGGTTGTGCTTCCAGACACTGTATCTCCAGGATATGTTATTCTGAAGTGCATCTATCACCAGATGCTTTATGTGATATGACAAAATGCCACAGGGATTGATCCATCAACTGCTGTTGTTTCAACATGGTATAACAGGCAGGAAATCTGAAAGGACATGTTTGCTGGAACTTTGTTTGAAAGAACTGTAGCTCTGGGAGGGTGTATGTCTCTAACTGATGGATTCTACACGTGGTGTGAGCTCTGTCTTAAAATTAGTGAGAAAAGGTTTCTCAACTGCAACAAAACAAAGTTTTCACAACTCAGTTACACTGATGACTCTCCCCAAATATGTGTGAATAAGGCTGTATTGCATGATTCTAATGTATCTCTACTGAAGCTACACATAGAGACTCCCAGAAGAATTTTATCATTTACTAAGCAAAACACCCTGCACAGTAAGGAGGTATTTGAACATCAGGCCTGCATTTGCAAGATGATAATTGGATTATTTTTCACTCTTGGAAAAAAGATCCCCTAGTGTTTCCCTTTTCTTCCTCTCCCCCTTCCTGTTTTGGGAGAGATTTTAGAAGCTAATTTCATTTGTATCCACTTTGAAAAGCAAGTAATTCCACTCTGACCAAGCTCAAATCTTTTGGTTATGCTCAAAACTCCATTCGTTCTCTTGCCATTTAAGAACTGAAAGTGATGAGGTGGCAATATCTAATAAAGACAACCTAGTAGATTGAAAGAGAAAGCAAGAAAAAAATATTCAGAATGTGACCTTCAAAAAATTGTTTTTAATGAGTTTTAAAGGAAACAAATGTTAGGTTCATATTCCTTCATAAAGAAAGACATCCCTGTCAAGCAGCTATAAGAATTTACAAATTGGATGACTTAGGCTGTGCCTGCTGCTTTAGCACAAAGGCAATAGATCCAGCACGAGCTTGAAAGCAAGATGGGTTTTAAGTGTTCTGCTGTCATAAGAAATCCATACCAAAATAATGAGAAACATTCCATGCAGGCATCATCCTAAATTCCCATTTGGGTATTATTTTCCCATTGATGTTGTAATTAATGCTAAAATAATTTGTCTGTGAGCCTTCAAGATGCTTAGAGCTTTCCAGAGGGCTTCTGGGAGCTGAGGGAATTTTGCACCTCACAGAACCAGACCTTGTCTCTGCTTCTGCCATCCACACACAACAGACCACTTTGCAGCATTGGAGCCTAAGCAAATAAGGTGTGGAAGAAAAACTGAACAAGCATCTAGCTAACAGGACTTTTAAATGGAAAAAAAATCTAATCCAGGCTTGGTGCTGCTCCTAGGTTTCCCTGTTCGTGCCTAAGCCCTTTGGGAGCCACAGAGCAAACAGCAGCCTGTGGTACTAATCTGCTGCTTTACAGCATTGGGATATGGTCACCATAGTGTTACATGAGACACTGTCAACTTCACTTTTGCTCCAATTCATGATTCCTTTCTTAGCAGTAATAGGATGAATAGTCTGAAGTGAAACATCTTGAAAAAATCCCACTGTACTTGTTACTCACTGTGGCCTCAAGTCTGCATTTTTGTTAGCTTTCACAGTGATTAGTCACTGTACAACAGCAAAGAGCAGACCAGTCTATAGCACTGCTCCTCTGGCATGCAAAAGACCTTGCCAGACACCTAATCCTCACTTTTTCTTTTTCTTCCCAGTCCCTTCTTTCTTATACTCATTAAAATTAATGGGAAAGGTCCGTATTGTGGTGGTAGGTCTGGTTGCACTCAGAGATCCATTGTCTAGGGATGTTCAGCCTTGGGATGGGAAAGAAGGGCAGAAGCCTTCTGTGTTAACTCCTCTCTGCTGAATAAAAACACTACCAGGTGCACTTCAAAGCATCTCTTGCTTTCCCCTCCCTTGCCACAGCTGCCACAGAGGGGCAGGGGCAGGAGCATGAAGTTCGTGGAGATGGATTTGATGCCAAAGTGCCAAACCACTCTCCAGGTTCCCAGGGACTGCTGTATGGCACTGGGTCATATGTCAGTTGGTTTGCTGAGGAAAACCAGGAGGTGGTAGTTAAAGGGGACTAACTTGGGTTGGAGTTAAATATATATATATGTCTATATAAAGTTTAAGAGAGTGGTTATGTCAGAATTGCTCTGAAGACAAGAATCCATGAGTGTGAGGTATGGACTGTTATCTATCCATGTGTATCTCAGTCAGGGAATGTGTGTTTTACATTTCAGTGGAAGCTTTGGGCACTAAACCTGCAGTTCCTCCCTGAACAACATGAGATTTTGGTTGACCACCTATGATGGAATAAAGGAGAACTGAGTTTTAGGACAAAGAGGAATCATGGCTATGGAAGTGAGAGATTCTGGCTTGTAGGACAGACAATTCTGGGATGAGAAACTGATGGGTTTTGTAGTTTGATTTAAATCTGATTGTGTGATGTCCTCCTTTCTTTACTAGGCCATGAGCTAACTAAAAATAAGGATATCATTAGAAGACTTGGAGCATGCCAAGGGGGTTAAATTGACCTTTTAGACATGAAACAAGCAAAAGGAAAGTCCCAAAGGCTGTGAAAGGTCCCTAAAATGTGAAAAGAGAAGGCGTATCCAATAGGTAAAGTTGTACAGAGCATGGATTTAAATAAGAAATGTGAAAAGCAAAACAGCAAACAGCTGACTTAAATGATTGGAGTTCTCTGTAAAGAATTTAAAGTTAAAAGAGAATAAAATTAAGCTAAGAAACAAAAGAGATTATAGAAGACATTGAACAAAGCATTTTTAAACAATAAAAGTTCCAAAAATAAAAGCATAGAAAAAGGAGATCAAAGAGACACTGTTTAGTCTGATACAAATAAAAATATGAATTGGAAAAAAAATCCTAAAGTATTAGATCCCTAACTTGCTTTCACACAAGCCAAAGAGGATTTGTGCAAACGAAAAGTAATGTCACCTGTCATTAAAATGCCCTTACAAAGAGACAGAAGAGGATGGACACAGGGCTGGAGGGCAAAATGTTAATGAACATAAATGCTACTCTAACAGTGGTCAAATGCATGAATTAGGGGAAACTTCATAGCAACAAGAGTGGAAGTATTTAAGGACATTAGTATGGGAAAATTGGAAATCAGTCTAGGGAAACTATGAAAAGAGAGGAAGTAGAAGAAACATTTCTCTGCAGTTTAAAATGGGCAGATTTTGAATAAATTTACAAAAGCGAAGGACTAAAGTATCTTAACAGATAAAAATAGTAAGTAGCACATATTAACACAGTGTATTAAACAAAGTACAAACAAAAATAGGTTTAGGAATCCCCCAAATAGGAAAGTTGGTCGTGAAAAGTTAGTAATTTTGAACACAGCAGGTAAATACAGGGAGCTATGTAAGAACCTGAAGGACAAGTCCTGATCAGAAATGAACATGTATTTATGCTCTGCTGGGTTTGTGGTTTGGTTTGTGCCTCATTCAGTAGAAGCAGAAGAAAATGAATTTGAGTTTTAAAGTAATATCTAATACTACACATAGCTGAAAACTCACAGTACTTTTGGCAAAAGAATTTTATTTTAAAATGTAAATAATATTATGGGCACTGACATATCATTTGGCAGTTTAAGGGATGTGGCTGCTAGTGCATTGGTTCAACCAACTTTAATTAAAAGGTTTAATTTAAATATCTTTTTGCAAAACATATTACATTAGCATATCTAAAAGCCATGACAGGATTGAAGGAATTAGATTTGTCTAGTTGAAAGACAAGACTGAAAAAGCCTAATGGACAGGGGATGTTTTCAAATGTTCTATACAGTAAGGAAGAAGAGTTTTTTTCATGTCCATTTGAAAGAAGAAATAAATATATTGTAGAAGGACGTTAAATTGTTTGGGGGAAAATGGGGATGAGGGGGCATTAGTACAGATAGCTCAGGAAACACTGACTGGAGACTTCCCAGAGGAAGCCTGTGTACACCAGTCCTGCTGTTTCTCTTCCCTGACAGTCTGTCGTTGTCCTATTTTTTACATTTAGCAAAGATTTTATGGACGGATCAATGAAGCACCTGACATTCTTGCATTCCCATGAGAGTTCTCCAACAGCAGTCACAGGGCAGGGGAGGCCTCCTGACATTCCTGAGTGGCAATAAAAAAGCCGGGCTCAGTCTGACACTGCTCTCACTCAGCTCCATCACACCCAGGGGCTCGGTGTGAAACCAGGTGAAACCTGCTGCCTCTCTCCGTGTGCATCCATGGGTCCCCTCTTCTTGCACAGCTGCTCTGTGCCCTCTGATGTGGTCAGTGCTGAGATGCTCCTGGGCACTGCAAACCAGGAGCAAATGCTCAGAGCATGTTCAAGATGGAGTTTTAGTCTAAACCTGTCTAGTACTGTTCTGCAAAACAAGGGAAAGTGTACCTACAATTGGCAAAAGACAGAAACACCAGAGAACTTTGACTAAAGTAAGTTTGGTGTCAAGCTTTTGGCATGCTTCTAAATGATTTTCCCACTTCAATTCCCAATCTGTGGTTAGGAAGGTGTGCATATGCACATGTGTGAGTAAACAACAGAAGAACCTGGTGTACAAGCCTGCAGAAAATCCAGTGTGCAGGGTGTCACTTGTTTATCATGACACTGAAGAGACTTCTCTGTTGTATGAGCTGTAGCCAGCAATGAGATATATACAGATCTCAGTGACTGGTTGTTGAAAAACCTAAGTATGGAAAAAAGATCTGGGCTTTGTGATAGGAAAATAATTGCATCTTTAAAAGTCATTGGTGAAGTAGATCAAAGAAATGGTATGGATGACAAACAACACAGAGCTAGCTGATGGAGCTCTAGAAAAATAGCATTTCACTGTTTTGATGTACATCCCTGCTCTGTTGGTGAGTGTCTGATCTGTGTTAGCTTGTGTTGTTTAATGAGCAGCAGTGTGTGATCAGTAGAAGCAAATGAGCAGGTTACACATACAGCAGTTATTGAACTGTCCCTTCCTTCACAGCACTTTGACATGGGCTGAGAGCCTCCTGCTCTCCTCTTCTTTGTGCCCTGGGGCTGAGGCTGCCCCATTGCTCCTTGGTCTGCCTGAACTTTTAGGGTGACTTTGAATGTTGAGATCATAGAGGTAGAACATGCCAATCACGTAGATGAAGAGAAAAAAATTGTTGACACAGCAGCCTGAGCCTAATTCCTACAGTCAGCAAAGAAACCTGCTCTCAGCTGCAGTGTGGGTCTCGCCTACCATAACCAGTCTGGGCATCAGGAGACAGCCTTGTTTATGTGTGACAACTCTATGAACAAACTCAGTTGCCAACTAGCAAATGCAGTACATTAACATGTATTCTGCAAATGATGGTTACTAAATGTTATCTGTTGTAAATGTGGCTGTTGGAGATTTACCATACCACCAAATATCTCTGTGCTGTTGCTTTACAGATTTCCAGTCTGGATAAAAGAAGCATGAGCTCCTGTTCCAGTTTCTGACTCAAGAGGTGAGCTTCTGGAAGACACACACCTTGGGAGGTAAACTAATGGTCTTAACTGTTGGAACATAATGGACAAATTAGATTTCACTTCTCTTTCATACCAAATGGTTTACCTTGCCCAGTTTACTGCCCCTTTAGCACCTCTGGTTGCCTTCTTGCCTCTGCAGTTCTTGGAGGCACATATGTCCACAAGATGGTACTAGGCTACAAGTAGCCCCTACAATGGCTGGCCAGAGAAGGCTGTTGAAAGTGCTGTTGCTCAGGTGTCACCAGAGCAGCTCACTCAAAAAAAACCTCAGTAGTGTTGTTTTCTGTGAGAGGCATTCAGGCCAAAATACCTGCCTGTCTGGGGTTTTCTAAGGAAACAAAATTCTGATAGGATTCATGACAGATCATTGCTGTGACTGATGCTCTGCACTGTCACACCTGTTTCATACCAGATAGCTTTATTACTGCCTTTGGAGCCACTTCCAATTTAAACTAATAAACTAATCTAGGAAAGAGAAGAATGAGGCCAGGAAGTATAATAGCTTTGTGAATCTGTGTTTTGGCATATTTAAAAAAGGGAAAATTGACCTAATGTATTATAAATACCTCATTTGTTTTAAGCAATTATTGTAATCTATCACATTGATGCAGCCAACACAAACATACACTACATTTCTCATGCTAAAAAAATTGTTCAAAAAAGCTTGAATAAATTGTTAATACTCTATAAGCTGCTAGTGAAATAGCTCAATGATTAGTTCTCCTCTTCACATGACTCAAACGCATTAGTGACACTGCTGACTAATGACTTGCAAAATTTTTGTTAAAGACACAGGTGCATTTTTAAATGGCAGCCCAGTTCTGAAGTCAATTACATTACAGGCTTTGAAACTGAAAAGCTTTATTACATTGGTTTATTTAAAATTAGTTCTCGATTCTTAATAACCCCCCATATATAATCATGTTAGTTATGTTGTGATGTTAGATTCAAGTTACTCCTGAAAAATATCTTTTCATAATACTATTACTAAAATACTGTTAATCCTGGCGGTACGAACAAGGCTGCGGTGTTAATTAAACACGGTCATCCGGTTTCTCATCAGCACTGTGCAAACGGAGCGATAAACACGGCCCCTGACAGCTCGTAACTCATTTGGAGTTACTGATCAGACCGCAGGTGCCGAGGCAGCAGAAAGGGGAGCGCTTCCTGCTAAGGGACGTGCCCAGCTCTACCACACTTCGTACCTGCCTCACTCATTTTAACACAATTAAGCCGAGATGCCCGTATCAGTATGGCCATAATGGAATCCCTCAGCGGGAGATCTGAAGTAACGAGAAGAGCACACAATTTGTGACTCGCGGCCATTTAAAAGAGTCCGTGTGTTTAACTGGCTCAATAAAATTAAGATCATGAATGAGGCTGTCATCGTGACAGGGCCCACGGAGGGAGGCTCAGGACCGGAGGGCGGGCCCGGCGTGGTCCAGCCGGGCACAGGCCCGTCCGTCCCAGCGAGAGCTCCCGGTGGCTCAGCCCGGGACCGCGTGCTGTGCCATGGCGGGGCTCCCTCCCGGCGGCCGTGCCGAAGGCGGTGTGCCGGAGGTATCCCCGCTCGGGCGCTCCCAAGAGAGGCGGAACGCGGGACGCCGGGGGCGGTCGCGCTCTCCG
>WEIV01023300.1:593936-746358 GCA_013390005.1 Calyptomena viridis
CGCTTTATAATTTTTCTTTGTCTGTTGTATTTCGGGTTTAACCATCTTCTATTCCCATGCTCCTTTTCCCTCTGCGTTTAAAACAATGCGGGGAAGCACGGGAATGGCCCCCTTTATCCCCGCACAAAGCAGCTTCGGGATCGCCGCCGTGCTCCGGCGGAGGCTCATCTTTCCCAGCCCCGCACCGAGCTGCTGTGCCCGAGCGAGCCCAGCCCTCACCCCGGGCGGCTCCCGGCCCCTGCCCATGTCGAGNGGCCCCCTCGCCTCCGGCAGCGCCCCTGCTCAGCGTCTGAAGCGCAGTTTGTGTCCTCGGGGAGTTGGGAGAGGTGTTTTACCCCGGGGGAGACCGTGCTCAGGGCCAGTGACAGGTGCTCATGTGAAACGCTGCTTACTCATAACCATCCTACTGAACAAACTCTTCCAAGTTCATGGATCCAGTGAATGTGCCAAGAAAAGAAAAATTACTGGTTGTATGTTTTTCCATATGGGACTATCCTGTTAACAGCTTCACCTGTAAATCTGTGTCAGGTGATATTCAGGGTGAAGTCTAAGTAGATTAGTTTAAGGAGAGCAGGGATTCCAAAACTTTTTCGCAGAGAACATCTTGTTATAAAACATAACATCTATTTCTGGTGCTTTTATACTGAGGGAACTTGATAGGCTTTATATATACCTACGTTTATGAGGTGGGGAGTTAGCAGCATTAGTTAATTGAGATATAGAAATGTTTTTTGCAGGAATAATAATGGCACTATTTCAAGGCAGCTTAGATCTGGAATGTTTCAAAAGGCTGAGGGAAGCCAGGACTGACAGAACTAGCTTGGACTTGTGTGTGGCCATTACTGGGCAAGTTTTCTTGGAAGTGTCTGTGTTTCTAGAGACACTAATCTGTGGAAGCACTGGGAATCTCTGAGCAGATAGATAATGGTGTCCTTAAAGCCTTCAATTTCAAACCTCTGTGTGGTGTTGTACGAAGGCTTGGTGAGCTGCAGGTGACCTGTGGGCAGTGCTTTGGGAACTGCTTCTCAGAGGTTGGGATTGTGACTGCAGGAGCATCTTGAACAGATTCTGCACCCCACACTCCACTCTGAAGAGCAGGTCTGTGGCCTGAGCTCCTGCCCTGCACGAGTGAGTGTGTCAGTATCTGGGCTGCTTTTTTATCTTCTCCTTTTCCTTGTGATCAGCCCTTCAAGAATGTGTCAGAAGAGTGTAGAACAACATCCTTTTGAGCATTAATTAACTCTATGTGATTTGTACTGTGTTAGCGTGGTCATTACACCTGATTTAGTTTTATTTTAGGGGATTTTTACAGTTGTTGGGTTTAGGGGTGGAAAAAATAGATTATGGTAGAATGGTGACTTTAGAGATATTAGGAAAAAAGAGTTCTTTAATCTGAATTTGGCATTTATTATTGATTTGGGATCATACTACAGGAATTACTGATGGACTGTTAGTTTAGTTCATACATATACAGACTTCTCAGTTGCTTCTTCAAGCAGTCTGTAAGACAAAAATTGCATTTATCACACAGTTTTCTCACATTGTTCTGAACACTGTTTTATTTTGAAAATGCATTCTGCTTTTCAGCATATGGAATGTTTAGAGTTCTACTCACTGGGTGAAAGAATATGTTCCGTGTGCTTTTGCTTCTATGTATCACCTCTGTTATCACTGCTGTAATAAACGGATATTTATTTAAAAACTATTTCGTGAACATATGTGATGGAAGAAACTGTTCTGGAAAACTTGGCATGCTGGAGTGGTGATGGAGGGGGAAATGAATATGCAGGTAGCCTGGTGATAATGAGTTCTGATAAGGACCCTGATAAACTCTGTAATTACTTGCTGATTCTTTTTCCCAGGTTGATAATGTATTTATAATAGCTCATTGCTGCTTGTGTATGTCCTCCCTTGTTGAAGAGACAAGATGGTCTTTATCTGTGTGGAGAATTGGGTTATGAAACCAATTTCTTGTGGTAGATGATCTATATATACTGAAAGATTTTGTAACCAAAAATATCTTAAATAGTTCTCTGGAAGGGGATTTTTTTTTTGGCAGGACTCTCTGTGCTTCCTACTACAGACCATCTTTGCACAAGGCTGAATTTTTGTTGGTTTTGTCCCCTGTTGTGTTTTCTGTGTCTGTCCCCCATTCTCCTCCATCCCAAAGATTTGCTTGTATGATCTTGGCCTTTTTAAGGGAGTTTTGGACTCCACGGAGAAGGTCTCAGGAATGAAATTTATTGTCTCCTTGGAATTTGCTTTCCATTCATTAATGCTTTTCTGTTGTGGCTGGTAGTTCAAGTTATCTACCACAGGACTGATGTGTGAGTTAATATGGCAAACACTGGAAATGAAGCATGAAAAAGTAATGATTTTTCACTCTTGGACAAGCAGATGAGTCAGTCCTGGTTTGTAAGGTGTGTTAAGCTTGTCCAGGACAGGGTTGGCTTTGTGGGCTGCCAGCACACATGGCTGGACCATGTCCAGCCCCTCATCCACCAGCACCCCGGAGTCGTCCTTGGCAGGGCTGCTCTTGATCCCTCCAGCCCCCCAGCCCTAACCCAGGTGAAGAAAACAAGGTAGTAAACAGACTACCTAAATATGAAGATGCCTTTTTGCTGTCATATTTTCAGAAAGTTATGGCATTTTGAGGAAAAGAAAATAAAAAGGGAGTAAAGTGTTCTTGTGCCTCTAATGGAAACCAAGCTCTCCAGAGGAAAATAGTGAAAGTTATGTTGTTTGGATTGCTGGGGATATCATGTCTTAAACTCTGGGATTAGAAAGTTTGGGTAGTTATTACAGAGTTTAAACCTGTATTAAGACTATTTGCTCTGCTCTTTGCAAAACGATTTGTTTGAGCTCAATCCAGTCTGTGTAGGCCTGGCAAGACAAAAACCTGGTCACAGCTTAGAGCCTGCAGTGCCACAATGTGCACTATGTGATCCACACAATGAGGACAGGGCTCCGGGGCAGTTCTGAACATGATTTCTTTAGATGCATTTTACTCCTTCCCCTTGATGCTTTTTCCTTTCAGGAAACTTTGGAAAGACAAGACTGAATTTTATAACCTATTTCAGAGAATGTTTGTAGATACAGTCAGAACGTTTTCCATAATGGAATAGCAGGAACTTTAAAAATAGCTTTGATGTTTTAAATAGTGGGAAAAATGTCCATTTTCTGAGGCACAGGGTTTTACTGAAAGTTCACTCCATGCTGAGATACTCGGGATGTGGGATGCTGACTTGTGTTCTGTGTCTGCCCCGGGAGAGGTGGAGGCTGCAGAGCCACGTCAGGCTCGGGGTCCGTGTGCTGCTGTGTGACAGATCACCCCAAATGGAAAATCCTAGAGAGCTGCTTCTGTCGGGGAGTGGCTCCAGGAGACTTTTCCCCCTGTTTTGCAAGTTTCTTCTTGCTTGCCACCAGGCAGCAGAAAACAAGGAAGAACTTGCAAACTGCAGCCAGACACAATGTGTTAGACACAAAATAGGAGCTCTTTGATAGTTGTGTTTGATAGGATTTTATTTTTCTGATGCAAGTAGGGCTCACATTGTCTTAACCCAGACTTGAGTGTGGGTGAAAGAGACTGGAAGATCTCTGCTTACATGTTTCAGTGTTGATTACGTCTTACATGTGGCCAAGAGTATAGTTGAAAAACAATCAGCAATTTAACCAGTTTCCTGAAATGCAACACAAGCTTGAAGGCCACTTCAGCTTTGTAATAGCTGCCTGCAGGGGGACACAGCCAAATGCAGAATTAGTTTGTCCTTTAAAGCTCCATTTTCCATCTTTGTGTTGGGATCCTTTCAGTGGTGCTGCTTGCTGGTGAGTACTGTTCATAGCAGTATTTTCTATCGGACAGGCCTGAGACTGTCTCAGGTATGAGGTGCACTCTGAAAGGACTTACTGTTTCAAAAACTGTTTCTATGTGTCCAGAATTCAGGGTAAACATGTGGCATCATCAAACCTCCCCTACCTCGGCCCTTCCCTGCCTTGGAGGTGACTCTGTAGCTGAGATGCTTCCCTCGCAATCCAGAGGAAGGAGGACTCCTGTTCTCCTGCTGCCTTTGTGCACAGAGTTTGACTCTTCTGCCTGTATGAAAGCCCAGGAGGCAGCCTCATAGTCTCTTTGCTTTTCAGTTCAGATTTCACTCAAGCTGGAATTTGGGAATAAAAGTATATCAAAAAGCCCATTTAAGAACTAATTCTGGATCCTGTGAAGGGTTAATTTGGCCTGGGTGGCTTTGAAATGCAGCAGTGTAATGGTGTTGCCATGCTTGCAAGTGTTGGGACATGACACAGTGAGACAGCAGGGCCACAACTGCCACATGTATTCTATAACTTTTTTGCCCTCTGTTATCCATTGCTCCAGTTTTTCTGCACGTTCAGTGTTGCTGCAGTATCCTGTGTGCTGAGGGATAGCTGCATGCCACTCTGGAGATGCCTGTGCATGTCACCATGTGCAGAGTTTCAAGTTTCTTTGAAATGACCATATGCACAGTCATATGCTCGTGATTATGTCAGTGAGAGTTTAACTGTGCTGTGTGGCCAGCTTGTGTGTTTATCCCCAAACTGGGAGCACTGGGGAGAGTGGTGCTGAGGGGCAGGGCTTGTTTGCTTGCCTGTGTGCCTGCTGTCATGGTCTGTACTGGGTCCGTGTCCAGCATAGGCTCAAACCAGTTTACTGATCTCTCGTGTTCCATGGTGAATATTTTTATTCAGTTATATTTTTTTTTTCATTATATTCTCATTATCTGCTCTGAGAAAACTAACTTGCATGTTTTTGGGGTCTGGATTATCTTCCCTGTAATTTCAACCTGCTGCAACCTTTTTGTAGAAAGTCAAACTTCAAGTACATGTGGGAAACATGCCTTTCTCCATTTTCCCATTTCCTGGACGTTTTCTTGAGGAGTCTTATTTATACAATTTTATTTCTTAAGCAGTCTATAGGCAGGAGGGGGTGGTGATTTCCTATCACTCCTGCTCATGGTCTGGGAAAGAAGGAGGGAACTGGAACAGGACCATTGAAAAGACAGAAGAGAGGACCGGGATGTGTGGGAGAGCCACTGGGGGCGTTATGGCCACAGAGGGAAGAGAACTTGGTTTTACAGAGTGCTGCTCTGCTATAGAAAGCAAGCATATGGGTTGCCCTAGATACAGCTACAGGAACAAGCTGTGATCTGAAAAGCTTTCCTGAGGTCAAGGAGAATGGGAAAATTGAAAATAATTATGAAGTTCAAGAAGGAAATTATGAGAGTGCTGTCAAAACCAACTGACTTGGTTTGTTTATCAGAGAGCTCAGAGCTGTCATCTCAGAGGATACAAACATATTCTACATTTTGAGCCAAGGTAGGCAAGCTTCATCCAGAGCATTTTAATGTATAAAGATAAAACAAAAGTCAGAGTAGACCAGTTCTCTTTTGTCTGCAGTGTTACAGACACAGGATCAGCACTGATCTGAGGTGTGATTGTCTTACTGGTTGATGTTAAGAGTGGCAGATATTTAGGATAATTTAATATTAATCAGAAAATGTTTAGAGATTAATTCAAGTTAACAAATTACATTTATGATACCAGAGGAACCAAGTGTAATGTGTTGGTGAACACATTTATCTGACACACAGACTAAGAGATCGCCAGTGCTAGAAATAGACTTTTCTTGACTCCATTGTCCACCTAAAGGACCATTAAACACTCTGTAATGCCTGAAAATTCCTGACAATTATTGATTCCCTCAGTTGTTTCTAGTAGAGCAGGCACCCAGCTTTTGTTTCTGCTAGCTTTTTCAATGTCACCAGCTAGTTAATTCACTGGCAAATCTACCATGTCTTTGGTGTGCCTCAGAGACTGTGATGTTGTGTTAGGGGTGCATTTGTGGTAGACTTGATTTGATGTGAAGTTCTGGTCCTTCTACTGCTGATGTTTTCCTCTCTACAACTTTCCCATCTACTTGCAGCTTTCCCCTGGTAACTTCAAAGGTGTTCCCAAAGCGTGTTGCTGCTCAGCTCTGCTTTTCTGTGTCGTTACATGCCTTACAAAATGCTGTAAGATGTCAATTTTTGTTTCTTTGCTTTGCCCAGGAAAACTAATCAGTAAGCTGAGTTTGAGTGATGGGGATGAAGATTTGTGTTGCTGCTCATTTTCTTATGCAGTAGCATGTCCTTGGTAGAAAATCAATCTGCCTGCTGTGGTGTGCTCTGCTCCCAGTGCAGGCAGCTGGTGCCAGCCAAAGGGAAATCCTCACTGTTTTATGGTGCATGTGCTGGAAGTGTTGGAAAAGCCAAGTGCAGTTTTTCTAACTCTCTATTTCCTGTTAAAATTATTAATATTTAAATAGCCACAAGGGAGGGGAAAAGGGTAAAAGGCCCTGTGATAAAATTAATGCAGATTTTCTGCTCTGTGAAAAATTCTGTCTGAAATACCATCAATAAAAAACTGATTAGACTTTAAAAGTTATAATGATGCTGTAAGCTAGTTGAAAAATAAAACTAAACCAATCCAAACTGAAATGTTTTCAAAAGCCAAATTTTAACCCAAGAGAAGCCAGAAGATTTTTGAAGCGAGGATGTGAATGCAGTCCCTGATGGTCTCTGGGGGTGAGATATGTTATTATGGCAAGAAACAGTGATGCTCTGGGTGACTGTGCTTCTGTTCCTGGCAAGGACCATGACTTTCCTTCCCAGAGCCGAGGCAGATCTGGCAGCCCTGTGCCTTTCTCCTCATGAAGAGGTGAATAAATGGTGTTGCAGCTCATCTGCACTGCAGTGATTTGTGGTTGTACGAGTAGCAGCAGAGCCAAGAACAGAAATGAGGTCTCCCACCTACCAGTCCAGTGCTCGCTACAAACAACTGCACTGCTTATGACAGAGGTACCTGTTGGACAAATGGAAGTGCTTCTTTTTTTCCTCCAGGTTTCCCGCTTGGGATTTTTTTTCAGTCTAAGTGGAGGCCTGGCAGTCAGTCTGACCTCCCACTTAATGCCAACAGCAAGTGTTAGAAACTAGGAGAGCACAGGATTTGTACCTGGCTTAGAGCAATAGTAGCCTTTGGGCTGCAGACATGTCAAGTGAGCCTTATTGCCATTTTTTTTTCTTAGATGTCCTGTTTCTGATACATCACTCTTATTAAATGCATTATTAATATTGATTAAATGCTTGAGAGCATGTGTGGCACTGTACCAGGACCGGAGCAGTGAGGGACTCAGTTTCCATGGCAGCCAGAGCACAGTCCTGTACTTGCAGAACCAGAAGGACTCTTTTTGGCAACTGGTCTCTGTGCTGTGATTACTTTTTAAAGATAGATATCTAATTTAAAATCTAATTCATTAGCGTGCAGAATCTTGTCCATCCTGAGTGAGAATTTTGCCTGCTGTAAGTTTCTTTATCTTATTTTTGAGTTCTACTTTTGTTTCCGTAGCTTCTGTGGGTGTGATTTCTTTTACTTGCAGAACATTGAAAGGGGTAAAAGAGTGTTCAAAATCCATTGTAATAGATGGAAATTTTCTCTTGATTTTGATTAAGTTTAAAATGTTTTGTTGTTGTAGACTTTTCTCCCTTCCAGGTGGCCTACAGCATACATTTATCAATTAAAGTAATTGTTGAAAAAACTAGTGTGTACCACTGACAGTAAACTCTTAACTGTACTATTTTCCTCATTTAGATAACTACTCTTATTCCAGGATGTAACATCATATTGTATTTTAACTGGCCTTGTTTCATACTTCTTTCATGCTTTCTTCCTAGAGATGTCATGTGTGGTGTGATGTACACTGAGGTGACATTTTGCTTCATTTCAGAAGGTGAATTGAAATTTTCTTCTGATCCCAAGTCTGTCCTGCTGTGTGTGTTCCCCAGTAGAGGTTTTCTGTCCATCCTTGCTTTCCACATATAAAGTTAATGTGATTGATTTCTTTGGTGGATTTTCAGGCTTTTTCTGTTTTTGTTGACCCGGATGATTAAGGTTGGAGGTATCTTTCCATATGTGTTCATGGGTCTCCTACAATACCATCTGCTTGGCTTGCTGTTCTAGCAGTGATAGGATATCAGTAAACCTTGCTGGACTTACTCCATCTGGATATGTTGCTACTCCATGAGATCCAGGGAGTAGTTAAGAGCATAAATTTAGCAACAGCAGGAGTAGTGAATATACTTGTACTGAGAATTTCAGGTGTAAACTTACAACTGTTCCTGTAGTCCTCTCATCCTGAATCTTGATTTTATCTGTGCAGCTGCTCATAGGCAGAGAGAAATGGCCCATTTCCTTTGATAACAAATGTCAGTGCTGACTGATGTAGGCCAAGAAATACACCTCTTGCCTCTGGAACTGAGTGCTTCTATTCTTGTTCATGTAGTTGTGTTATGCTGGTTACACATTTGTCATCCTGTGCCTGCTTAGCAGTTTGGCTTTCTATGAATCTTCACCATACAAGTGGACTAAATATTATTTCAGGGATGTGAAAAACGGTGCTTAGAAAAGTTATCCTTTGCCCCAGGGCTGAGTGATTCAGCAACTCATTGTGAATGTTAGTGACTCATGAAGAATGTCCCCAATTTCTTGTTTTCTGATCCATTATCACGTTGTTTTACACAGATAATCATGTTCCTTGGATTAAGGGACTGCTCAAGAGCTAAGCCTTTGCCTCTGTGATATACAGTTCATAAAGTATTCAGAAAAATCCCACTTTTGAGATAACTCACTGTTTCAAAATTTTAGTGTTGGGTCAAGTGCAAGAGATACTTCAGATGGATCACTTCTTGTATTTAGTATGAGAGACACATAAAATGCAGATATTTGAGGAGGAGCGTAATATTTGTTTGCATTTTAAAATTGACTTCTTTCCTTTTGTGCATTCCAACATATTCTGAAGAATAATAGATACAGAACATGACTGTAGCCACCTCTTCAGCTGCCCGAAAGTCTCTGTTTTGAGACTGCACATGACAGATGTTTTTCATTGCTGGGGAGGCCGTTTCCATTCCGTGTGGGTCTCTCCAGACCTCCTGTACTTCTGTGCCCACACCTTGCTGTTACCTGAGCACTACTGAAGTCACTTGTCACCAGTGCACCCGTTCCTCCATAAATTATTTGTGACATATCCTGTTCTGGCAAGAACCAAGATAACTGAGGAACTTTAGGTTGCCAGTATATGTTTTATTGCTGCTGGTCTTTTCCTTCTTTCTTTCTTGCAAAACAATAAAGATATGGTTTAGGTTGCACAACTCTGAAGGTTGTGCAAATTGGGCTCATTTTATGATCTAGGAGGAGTGACCTGTATGGGCACTGTTCTTTAGCAGATGATAAAATGGAGTTTCAAAAGGAAGCTCTGGAACAGTCTGTGCCAGATCACATTGGTGTATTGAAATTTCACACTTCAGGGAATTGCTCTTTGCTGGGTGATTTCTGTTCCCCCTTTTCACAAGAGCTCTTTTAACACAGAAATTTGTCCTATTTTTTGTAAAATAATGTGTTATGTATGTTTGCCCAAGGTGCCGGTGCATGTTCATCCCTAAAGTTAAATAAGGATTAAGGAGCTGCATTGACAGGCACTGAAAAGGCTTGTATCTGTCCAGTTCTTGACTGGAGGGTCTCTGCTCATGGCAGGGCACTTCAAAGAGTGTGAGTGCAGAACAGGGGAGAAATCCTGGGGCCTGCAGTATAAACAGGATAAATGCAGCCACCCTTTCCTAGAGGGAAATAATAAATAACGTACTGAATTTTTCTTCTTGATTGTAGATGAGCATGTGCCTGAGCAATATGGAGCCTTTCCCAGGCTTGCACACAGCATCTCATTGCCTTGCTATTCCCTCAAGTCTTTCCCCAGGAGTTTGGCCAGTAACTCTCATGGCCCTGCTTTGCAGCCTGTCCTCCACTGCAATGCACAAAGCCTTTGTTAACACCTTCCCTCACTCAGGCATTGCAGGAGACTCTGCAAAGCTTGGCTGAGAGCAGCAGGCATTTCTTCACATTTGATTATGTATAGAGTCATGTGAATGCTGCAAGCCTTATTTTGTGCTAATGCTTGTAGAAAGCATTAATAGCTCCTGCACAAATGCTGTACTTCAGCTGGCAAGGAGCTGCTAAGTTCACCCTGCCCAGATCTATTTACTTAATTTACAGTATTTTTAAATTTTGAGACTGAAATGCAGGTTGAGGCTGCCAGGGTGACAAGTGCTGGAGAGACCAGAGCTGATGTGGAGCTTCACATCTGCCTACTGTAGATTCCAGTTTAGGTCAGTTGTGCACCAGATTGTTGGGCAGATTGTGAAGTGTATTGGCAAACAATACCCCAGGAGGTGTGTGTTCACAGGACAAAAGCCATCACCTGTCACTGAGCACTTCTGATCCTCTGGCTTTCAAGGTCAGGACTGAGAGGTTCAGCCCCATGGGAAACGCTGCATTCCTGCAGCAAGGGCCAGGTTTGTGCTGGAGTTTGTTTGAGCTCCAGCTCACAGGGGCTGTTGGCCTGGCAGCTTCATCCCTGCCCGCTCAGCACGCACTGTGGGAGTGTGTCAGGAACACCTGAAACCAAAATATCCTTTCAGGAGACTGTTTGCTTTCCTTCCTTCCTTCCTTCTCCATGCAGGCTGGCTGGCTGTCATGGGTTGTCCATAACAGTAAGGCTTGAGCAGTGATCTTTGTTACTTACAGGTTCCTTTCCTGTGCCTTGTTGTTCAGGCTTCATCATCATCTCACAGGGTTAATTTTAGAATGCAAAAAAGATGCTTCTCTGGCAGTGAAAACCACAGAGGGGGAGGAAGGCAAACAAGTATGGGACCTAATTTGCCCCCATCCCACAATATTTTTTCTTCCTTTCTGTGGGGGAGTGTGAGTTTAAATGTGACATTAGAAACATGCAATAAGAAGTTTAGGGCAGAATCTTGCTGTGTTGTTTTTGAGTAGGGTTTTGTCCCTGCTACTTGTTTTTACTGAAGTCGTGTGGGATTAGGTTTCTTGAGTGGAAAAAAACAAACCTTATGAGACTTAGATCAACAACCTGGAATTCCCTAAAGATTTTTTTTTCTTTAACCTATGGCTATTTTTGTGACTGTGGTACACCTGAAAACTGGTATCTGTTCTCCTAGAGATGGTTGGGGGTGAATTTCCTGTAGATGACGCTTTTTAGTGCATCAGCTTGACCTTTAACATAGAAAAAGGGCATGTGTAAATGTCATTATTCTACGGTGATCAGTTGGGATTATTTGCTACTGTGGTGGGGTTTTTTCTCTGCTTTTATAACAGCAGAGATTTTTACAGCACTTTGACATGTAAGAATGATGGAGGTTTCACTCTTACATTGGATAAATTCTTGTCAGTAGGTGGGAAGGAGACAATTCATACCTGTTAGGGCTCTGTGTGTGTGAGAGAGAGAGGAAGTTATATTCCTTACTGGATATGAATTGGAAGATCGAGGATCTCATTTCATTCTGAACTGCTAGAAATCAAAATATTAAATGATGAGTATCTTGGGATTTGGGGAAGATATTTGCTGTGTGTTCTGCTCTAATTAATTGGCGTTTGGTGGAGTTTCCTTGTTACTTTAATCTATGGACAGCACTGTTCCCTGATGCTGAAGGGTGAAGAAAGAAAACGTCTTGTCTGTGTGATGGCTCAGCCCGGTCTTGCTGCTGCAGGTCTCTGAGGAAAGGCTGATCTGGTATTTTGGACTGCTGACTGAAACTTGGCCCTGTAGCTTCATAGCACAGGCCTGACCTTCTCCCTGCTGGCGTAGTTCTGTTGGCATTGATGTCTCTCAGCTGGAAAAGCTGCTGCTGTGGGCCCAGCAAGGCTGAAGGGAGGTGGGTTTGTGTGAACTGTGAGGTCCTGCTGAGAGAAGAGCCCTGGCTGGGCTCCTCCAGTGCACACAGGGCCACCATCCCCTATCCAGGCAGAGTTTCACCTTGGGTATGTTTTATCTCCTGAGATGAGCCTGTGAAATAATGGTGAGGGGAGAAATGTTTCATGGGAATATGCTAGATTAGACATCGTAGCTTTAAGTGATATTTCAAGGGATATTTTGTCTTCCACAGTTATAAACAGTCACAGATGACATGAAGAAACCTTTCCAAATTCGAAAATTGGTTGTTTCAGTCCTGTGTGTTCACAAGAATGTTTTCTGCAGCAGTTTTCTCTAGGGTATTACCCTGTTTTTCTTTCAGCCTCCAGAAGTGCACGGAGCATCATTGTGAACCTACAAAACAAGTTCTGGGCTTGGACCACTGCTTTGTTCCAAGTGAGGATTAAGTCTGTAATTCTGTTTTGGAGATGAAAGTACAGTTTCATTCCATTCCTGATCTCATGCATCCCCCAGCTACATTGTTGTGTGAGGACTTGCCATTGGCAAGCCATGAAAATAGAAACCATCCATATTTTATTGACTATTCATCCAGTCTGTATCCAGTACATCTGCCTGTGTTTTCCAGTGTCCTGCTGAAGGGAAGATCAATCTCAGGCACATTTAGTTTGTGATATTCCTAGTTTTATAATGATGTTCCTTTCAGTTTGGATATTGTAAAATTGCCCCCTTAGGCTGCTTAGTCTGCATTTATAGGTCTGCTCTTTTGTGGAAGGGCCAAGTTCACTCCAACAGACAGTGTGCTATTCTACAGCTAAAGCAGGTTCTTCATGTGCTGAACTTCAATTGTCTCTGCTTTTTGGAGCAGCAGGACCCAGGGCTCTCAGTGTGGTACAGGTGCAGTGTGTAGGTCTGAACTTTAACACAGAAAGGAAAGAAGAGCAGCAATGCACAAGGTTGACATTACACTTAAATTTTATTGAGAGCCCACTTATAGCAGTAAAATCCTCAGTGTTGCTTTGACTTGCCAGTGCCTCCGGTGTTCACCCTGCCCTGCTCAGTGCACATCACAGGAGCTGAGGCTTCTGCAGGCTTGGCCCAGAGTTTGCACCATTACCTGTCACAGCAGGACTGGACCTGAGGGAAATGAGCAGTGTCCCTCAGTCCCACAAAATGTTCCTCCTACAGCTTGCATTGAGTGTCTCCAGTTGAAGTTCTTGTTCTGCCTGACAGTGTTGCATCCTGGTCTGAATATGGCTTGGAAAGCCTTGATATTTTATGCTTTAATCCACTTGCTTATGAAAAAACTTGAAGTTCATGCTCAGTTTTAGATCTTGTGCAATATACTCAACTGACAAAAAAAGGCAAAACAAGAAAACCCCATCCTTGAGCCATTTGGAGAGGCAGTTTTTCCTGCTAAGCTGCAGGCTATTCGATTGCACAGCAGAACTCTTGGTGAGTTCAAAGTGAGTTTATTGCTGCTGTGTGGGTATTTAGTGAGTCAGTGTAAACCTCTTTAATTCTGTTACGTCAGTATTGCAACTTACATCCTGCTTTTTCAGTACCATTTCAGAGCTAATAATAATAGGATTTTCCTGTAATATATAGGTACTAAAACACTTGCAGTGTATTAGATTTTTAGTTTGACTGCAGAAAGTGGGCAGGAAGAATTGACAAATGTGAGTAGACGCTTTTTTTCTCTGGCCCTGATATTCTCTTGTTTATAAGTGTATGAACTTGATGGAGATTTGTTTTGATGAGCTTTTGCCGGGTTGGCCTTTTGTTCTAACAGCATTATGTCTGGGTAAGTGAGTCAAATAAACTGCCTTTGAGTTTTCTGCCTCTCCTCCAGATGAAGAGCAGGTAACTGTGATTCAGTCCTGCCAAATCTATGCTATTACCAAGTATTACTAGGCAGGTGGCTATAGAGTAAATCTGTACTGCTCTTGCAGAGATCCCTGCTCACAAAGCCTTCACACAGCCCCTCTGGAGACAGTGCTGAGGGTCTGTGTCCTGGGGAAACATGCAGCTGAGAGCCAGGCCTGCTGAAGGGTGATTTGGGTGCTTTGAACTGTTGTGTCCATAGTTCTCCACTGGAAAGGTACCTCTCTGTGCAGAGAGCTTGAAGTGTAAGCTTACTCAGCTGGAAAACAAGGGAAACCTAAAGAGCAATAAAATGTCACCAGGGCTGAGGATGAAGCCCCTGTGCAAGGCCTGGTGAGCCAGCTGGAAACTCAGCTCTGCCTGAACTTTGTGGTTTTAATAAATGAAACTTGCTGAGAAAATATGCCCAATGCAGGGCACCAGTAATGGGCAGAAAGAGGGATGTGATGGGAAAGGCAGGCTGAGAGCTTGACTAAACACATCCTTGTTTCATCAGGCTCTGTGGCAGACTCTCCCCTCCTCACCCAAAACAACTGTGTAAACTTAACCTTAAATGTCATCAGAGGAAGTGCTTATCTGGAATGGGGAGCTTTTTGTGCACAGGGCTGCTTGTTCCACAGCCTCAGATTGCTGGCAGTTATGGTGATGGTGTGTTCTGCCCCACACGGCCCTCACCCGTTCTCTGGGAGTGGAAAACTCCCTTCCAGGATCAGATGTGGCAGTTTGATCCCGGCTGTAGAGGTGAGTGGCTTTCCCCATCTCAGGACTCAGTGTGACAGGGTGATGGCACAGGTACTGGAACTCGCCAAGGAGCAGATGCACAGCAGGAAAGCAGGAGACCTTTGCATTGATTTATTGTTGCTATTTCCTGTGGAACTGGCTTTGCATACAGAAAACTATTGCTGTCAATGCAGAGAAACCGAAGGGTGCAAGTGCATGTCAGTAGGTGTTTTCCTGCTGCAGTAAGGACCAGTAGGAAAATAAAACCACCTACCTTACCTGTCTGGCTGTTATTGGGGCAGATAAGCCCCAGAAGCAAGATTAAGGTTATTCAGTAAATGCCTTGTGTTTTAAAATGAAAATGAGAAGTGTTACTGTAGCCATTGGGGGGTATGCACTGAGAGCAGGGTACTCTGTTAAAATGTGGGCTGTTTATTTATTGATGTAAAATGCCTTTTTTATTTTATATTGATGCCTTTCAATGTTTGCATTGACAGGCTTCTTCAGCTCTCATTTTCCCAATTTACTCACTTGTGAGATGGGGAAATGGTTTGTCTGTATTTTTGTAAAATGATGCAGTTGATACATGGTCAAAAGAGTGGAACAGGAGCCTGGTATTGCTGCTTAGTTAAATGTATGTGCTTGCAAACAAAACCAGCAAGTTGGCATTTGGTCAAGAGAAGCAGCTTTCAAGTTTAGAGGGATGGACTTCTGAATCCAGTAAGAATATTCAATGCAACCCAGATGGCATCCTGGAGGGAAGTTTTGTGGCATCAATTAGCTTGTAGGTGACCATGCTTCCAGCCAACTGTGAGTTACTTGGCAGCTTGCCACTTGACTGCTAGTGAAAATTCAAGAGCAATGGGATGAAATAGAGTTCCTGAGAGACAAAAAGAAAGATGTCTTCACTTGAGAAAAGAGATTTGTGGATACTGTTTCTTAAATGATTTAAGCTGTCTGCTTTTGTACAGCTGCATATCTCAGCCTCATTTACATAAATTTCTTTGCTGCATTTGTATCTGTAAATCCATGTAAAACTTCTCTCAAATTTCACATGTAATTTGTTCTCAGGGAAGAATCTGCAAATAAAAGGGCCACCAATAGCTGGACTGGTGCCCACCAGTGCCCTTGTAGCTGTAAGAAAGGTGAGCTTAATTTAACATTCCCTTCTGGGAATGATGTTCTTATCTAGATTTTAGGGCTCATGTATGTTTACTGCAGATTAAGACTCAGTGAGGTTGCACTCTGGACTTAAAAGGAGCTGCCAAATCCCTGAAAAACTGGCTGCATTGTAGTAGATTGTAGTACCACAGTTTCAGATCATCCCATTGAGAACTGAGTGGTAAGAATAAACACCCATATGGGACAGATGTGGGGATGTGATTTGCCTGACAAGAATGAACTGGGATCATTTTTTGTTGACTTAGAGTTTGTGCATCAGCTAACAGAAGTATTTCTGCATGTCTTTCATTTTTTTTTAAGAAAAGTTCATTTTAAAGGAACCTAAAATCATCTCCATGTCTCAGGTGCTAACATTTCAGATGGCTTTTGCATCTGTGCAATGAGGGATAATTAGGTTTGTAGAGCAGATGTTCTGAAAGCTGCACTGCACTATGCCTGGCTGTTTCTGGCTACAAAGATTTACTCCTGGGTGCACTTGTTTTCTTTTTATGTAGGAGAATGGCAAATTCCCAAACAGTTTTCTGTATCCAGTAAGGATTTCAAGATCTCATACCAGATTTAAGCAGTAAATGCTTCCCTAAGAGCTTTAGAAATGAACAGTTTTGCTTTCAAGAATTTATTTCAACTGCTTAGTGGTGAGTTTTCACTCTGCACCAAAATGTGTTACAGCTTTTTAGAAATGAGCAGAAGTGTTTGCAAAGAAGTAATGATGGTGAGATTTTTCACTCTGTTCTCCTAAGGCATAACAATTTGAAAAAAACCAGAAGCCCCCCATGGAAAACAGAACGATACCATTATCCCAGAATTGCATTGTTGTGAACTATCTTGTGCCATACTTCTTGTTGGAGGGAGAAAAGGGATTTTGTAAATAGCCAGATAGGAACAAGGCTATGAGCTGTGAATATGGATGTATGCTAAGAGTGACCTAAGACTGGCTTTATAAAATACAAAATGTTCTTCGTGGCACTTTCTGGTCTGGAGATGTGGTCTTGCTCAGTGTTATCACATCACACAAGGCTGTCTGCTTCTCCCAGTGCAACTGTTGTGAAAAAGGCAATGATTTGCTTTTGAAAAGCATTATATACAAAAAGCTGTTAAGTGGAGGCTGCCTGTTTTATCAAAAAGTTACATCTGACATTTTCATGAACAGACAGTATTATATACAGATGTGCTTTCCCTCATCATTTTGTCAGGTGTTTCAGAGAAGGGCTTAGGGAGCTGATCTGCCTTCCAAAGGCCACCCATTTGCTTTCTTTCCAGAGAGGTCAGGGCTCTTTCAAAAATGGCTTTGCTAGGTTGTTCCTTCTGGTATTACTCCTATACAGCACACAGGTTTGTTTTTACAACTTCAAAAAGATCTGGTAGGAGAAACAACAACAGCTTCGAGGAAGGACCTGGAGACACAGCACTGGAAAATAAAAGCTTTCAAAGCTTCCCAGGAGTGCATGTGTGTGGAAAATTACTGCACACTCAAAGTGATACAGTGGGAGCATTTTTTGGGTTATGATTTCAACTGTGAATCAGAAATGGGCACTAGTTTCATGTTTCTGTCTTACTGATGCCGAGTTGGGTCAGTTATGTTCCAATCTGGAGCAAACTCATCTCCATTTGAAGTCAATGGAAATGTCAGGGATTTCCTCAATCTATCTCTTGTGTCTCTTAGTGACTACTGAATGCAGAAGCATGGGCATCCATTCCTAGGGATTTTACAAGTAAAGTCAAAGCATAATGTTATTTTTAGATCTGATTTTTTAAAATGCTGGCTGAAAGAGCTTTCTCTCTCTGCTTTGCATAAGAATGAACCTGGCAATCAGATCCTTATGTAAATAAAACCTGAAGCTCACTCAATCAATATTTTTTCCTTTCTTGGCACGTATAGAATAAAACGACAGAAGAGCGAGTTAATTTTCACAATTAATGCTGATCTTGCAACAACAGTCACGATTTTAAGAAACATGTGAAATCTAAGTCTCTGCAAAATCCTGGTCAGAGAATTTTTTAATTTCTCCAGAAGTTGCATTGTCATGGCACTCTTCTGCTCTGAGGATTTTATTTTTCCTGTCACTTTTGGCAGAATCACGTTTGAGAGCTGCACATTTCTCTTCTTTAAATACTGCAGTAATTAGGAAATCATCCTGACAAGTGAGTCATCTGAGTGACTTTTCTCATCTTCAGTACAGGATGAATCCTCTGTGTGCCTGATGCAGAGCAAGGTTCAATTCCTTCCTCTCAATTACTTCCAGTAGTTTCTGCAGTTATCTCTCAGCTGCTGCTGCAGGAGAGGGAAAGCAAATAAATGTGGCAGAGGGTTGCTATGAATATACAATTCCTGTTGCTGGCAAAGCTCAAAGTCTGTTCCAATTTCCACTTGATTCTTTCCAAAGAATCCCTCCAGAATGTTCTAATACCTTGTCAGGGCTGTGCTCCAAGGATACTGGATGAACTGTGAAAACCCAGGGTGTTCCAGACCTTCCCGTATGCAGCGGCAGCTGCTGCAAGGAGGAGTGGGAACAGCGTGGGGTTCCTCCTGCAAGCAGCAGCAGGATGATCTTGTAAGGGCCCTGTAATATTTTAGTACCTGCTGGGACAGTTTATTTTCTTTTTATCTCCGAGGCAGAAAAGTCTCAGAGCTGTAAGGCACTTAAAATTTGGAAACTCAGCTGCTGATCGTCAGGACTGAGAGCTGAACTTTACATCTGATGCAGCCAAAGGTGTCCAAGGCTAACAGACTGATTTTACATTGGGATGTTTCCAGATAGAAGATCATTAATCTTCAGAGCAGACAAGACCTTGATTTAACCTCTGGGCTCTCTACAGAGTCTGTGTTATTGGTCAGTATAAGAAACGCAATTTAGTTCTCAGTCAGAATTTGTACTTCTGTGGCTTTCACATTTTGAAGTCCATTCTGCTTCTCCTCAGGGATAATATGCTGTGGGTTTATGCAGGAGCTGTGAGAACATTAGTTTTTCCATTAACATGTGACAAATGCTCATGCCTCTCTCCCCTCCCAAGGTTTTTGGCATGGTACTGCATTCCTATCAAGTTATTGCTCTTGGGCTCATGACTTTCCTAAACTCATGGGACATTTTAAATTCAGTTTTTCATCGTGGTGGATACTGCTTGGTGGTTTTGTTGAATATCTGATCTGAATTTTTTTAAAATGCTTTTCATATTTTGTGGAAATGACAGAAGGAGGACTTGCCTCTTACCCTCTGGTCTAGTGGTGACTGAGCAGCTCACACACTTGCCTGGAATTCAGGTCAAGTGGCCCAGAGTGACTGGGCTGATAGTCCCAGGCATAGACAGGCCAGAAAAGGTAAGGTGTGTGAGAAGGACATCTGTGTTCCCATTCCCTGCTCAATTCTTACATTTAGGGTTGTCTGGCCATCTTTGCCTTTACATCTGCCAACAGTGGTGACAAAATCTTCTCTACTTCTGGCAGCACCAAAACTAGAGGAAAAATGTGGTTTATTTTCTGTGCCTTTCAAATCCTCCTGCAGAAAGGGTGCAGAACTTAGGAAATAAAGAGCCATTGGGCGAGTTCAGTCTCTGACCACTTCCCTCTCAAGGAGCAATAATACTTTTTGGCCACTGCTTACATTGACTAGAGATAAAGCAGGGTTTTAAGTGCAAAATGTTTCAGAAGCAGTTGCCAAAACAGAGCTATCCAGCTCTCCCTTTTGATTGTTCTGTGAAGTCTTCAGTCATCTTTCCCAGCCCAACTCTTCACAGCAAGGTTTTAGGATTTCTGATGTCTTTCTCTTCCATCTGACTTTAGTACTTTGCCTTAAATTATACAAACCTTTGGTCTGGTGCCTCATCTGATTGCCTTCCACTCAGTACTTCTGACATGAGTACCTGGAAAGCACAACCAATCCATGACACTAATGCCACTAATTGTGAGTAATGAGCATGTTTTAAAGCATTCTCACAAGTAAATCCAAACCCAGCCTAACAGTGTTTCAGGTTATACTTGGAGCTATAGATGTGTCAGTGCATCCTGACCACCACCAAACAGGATGTGTGCACAGAATTTGCTTTCCTTCAGTGCGGGTGCTAATTCAGAGCTCTCTCACACAAGCTGTCATCTTCTGAATCTTAATAAAGTTCCTCTAGAGGTGATAATCTTTGAGACCTATGCCTGATTGAAATTAATCAGCTGCTTTGATTAGCAGATATTAACAAAAGATGTAACAGATAGAAAAACAGTGTGATGATGTAATCATCGTGTCTTTGACTTGACTTGACTGGAGTTCCAGCTCAGACCCTGCCAGGACCAGAGTAACCTACAGATACGTGACACTCACCCAGTGCTGAGTTCCACACTGTGAACAGAGGTGCCACTGATGGATCCTGGCTCCATGTGCATGCCATGCAGGAAAGATACTTCCAAAATACAGGACTGATCCATGCTCAAAGCTCCAGAGTAATGAAAAGTTGGAGCTGCTTCACAGGTGTGGTTGGTTGTGCTCTGCAGAGCAGAAAGCAATGCAGAAGTCCCCTGGAACACCTGGGAAGCTGGTGGGTTGCCAATGGGAGCAGATTTATTGCTTTGTTATAGAGCAGTAGATGAGTAAATTCAGGGTTTAAGAAATGCTGTTCAGATTAGAGGAAGGTGATCAGGTTTTGGCATGGGATATTAATTTGTTTGCATAATGCCACACCTATCCCTTTATTGTCCATCTTTCTGTAAAACACAGACATTTTCCTTCCTCTGATTTGATTTCATGTTTTGTCTTCATAATAGATATTTTTGATGTACGCTTGGATGAAATTTTGCTTATTCCTGAAGTGCAGCTGTCCCATGTTAGCTCAAGGGACACTCGTCAGACTGCTGTGAGATAATCTGGATTTGACTTTATTAGTCAAATAAATGTTCCTTAATCCTGGCACATTTGCCTTGAGGCTCAGACTCGGTGTCTGGGACACTCCTCTGGCAGTGGAGGCTTTGTCCCCTCTGTGAAATTGGTCCAAGTCTCAGGTTTGTGACTCTTCTCTTAAACTACCTTATTCCTCTGTAAAGATGGAATTTTCTTTTTCTGATTCTATTGGTCTGGATTTCCTCATGGCAATCTGATTTTTTCAGGCATTTTTTCCTTGTTTTTATTTTTTGGAGTGTTAATTTAAGTAGATAAGGCAGTTGACAGTTATTGGGGAAAACTACAGAAGGCTGTAGTGTGGATCACAGTGTCAGTGTGATACACTTTGGTGCACGAATAATTGTGCCATGGAAGAGACATGGAAGTCAACCTTTCCAGTAGTGGAGCTTTTTTCCAAGAACCCCTTGAAAGGGGTTCTCCTCACAGTAGAGCATTTCTTCTTTGTGTCTAATCTACATCTACCCTGTTTTAGTGCTGACTCCCTGCTGGGGGATGCTCTGGTGGCTGAAAAGTGTTCATTAAAGGAGATGGTGCTGGTGTCAGACGTCCCCATGCAGGGTTGTCACAGTCTGGTTATTCTGCAAAGATTAGTTTTTATTGACTTTTTGCTGAAGATTGGCATGCATTTCCTGAGGAAAATCTAGACACCCTGCCCTAAAAATAGCTGAAGACAACTGGTTTCTGAGGAGTTTGCAGTCAGTCTGTGGCCTTAGAGGAAACAAATCTGTTCATGAGCTTCTGGTGAGCCAATCCAATATGTGACTGTCCAGTTTTTTACGTGCTCTCTTAGCCCAAAGACTCGGCTTGTTCGAAAAATCACCCCAAGTACAATCTCCCTCAGAAATCCAGGTAGGATTTAGGTCAGTGTGGTACTGTACCTTTGTGCTGGATGTGGCTGCTCCAGGTAGAGTGGCACAGTGGGATTTAGGATATGCAGCCTATAGTAGCCCATGGCTTGGCCTGAGCTATCAAGCAGTTGAAGCTTTGCTGGACTGGGCCGTGTTCACAAAATTGTGATGTATCCATGTAATCAATGAGTAAAATCAACAGGGCTTGGCGTGCGTACACAAGTGGAGAGGATTGATGGTTGTGTAACTCACTGTCCTGGCACAGGTCTGCACACCAGGGAAAGGAGGTCTCAGTGTGTACAGTGAGACAGAGAGGTGTAAATTATTTGCTGTGTCTGTATCTGCTTGCTTTTGGGAAAGGTGTGACTCCACCTGAATGGGAATGGCTGTGATGTGGTGGCAGAGCTCCCAGTGAATTCAGGAAAAGTGTCTGTGCTTCGCTGCTTTTCAGAAATTGGTCTGTCCTTGGCTTTGGCTGCATTTTTCTGTGACATTGGACAAATGGCTTAACCTCTCTGGGCATTGTTGCTTAAAATGGAAATGTCAATATTCTTGCCAATCTTTGTGAGCTATCACTGGATTAATGGATAAAAATTGCTGTATAAAGTGTAAGCATCATGTAAGATGTATTTTATCTTGTTTACTTGCAAAGTTGCTGGGTGTCCTTGAAGTGTCGCAACTGCCAAAAGTGCAAGGGAACCTACTGTGTTTGCCTGAGCCAAGACAGCCCCAAAACTAAGATTACCTATACATTCTTCACATTAGTTTAGAAACATATTTTAAAGAGGGTTTATCCAGTGTTTGAAGTGTAAAACTTCATTCTCTCTAATGGAATGTCCAAGCTCCAGGCTGTCAAATACTGGGTAGGAAAATGACAGCATAGACACTGACAACCGTGGCCTCCATGAACAAACCTGGGTAGGCAGAGGAAGAGAAAATACATGGTGGTACTTCCACACATTTTCTGCTTTATTTGTTTAGTTCCTTGGATCTTTGTCTTTATCCTCCCTCTTTTTAAGCAAACTCTTCCTGTGCATTGTCATAATTACAGTAGTATTATTTCTGAGGGTGGCCCATACCCGGTTTTTCTGGCATGTAACTCTTGCTTTGCTCTTGTGGAATCCTCCTGTTGTGCTACTTTCATCCCTGAGCTGATGTTCAGCCCTTGGATAGTCATGGGAGTGGTAAGTTTTGTTGCCAGGTTCTTTCATTTCTATGGATTTTGTATTGAAATTGTTGTTTGCTGTGCTGTTCAGACACATCCTCCAGACACAAGTCACTATTTCAAGTGACTTGGAAATCTTGCAGCATTGTCCTTGGGGGCAGTTACACTGGAGAAACAGCTCTTTCCAGCCAAGACAGCCCATGGAAATGAGGAGCCAGTGGGGGAGAGCAGTCAGCACGAGTTGGGGCAACACATGAAAATTCTGGCTCGTATGGAACCACTTGGTGGTGGTGGATTGGACCAGGGCACCTCCTTGTCTGGCATTCTACAAACACATAGCAAAGACCTGGCCCTGAGGTTTTTAATTCTCTGCTAGATGTTGACAGCTGGAAGAATCACAAAGGCCCAGTCTTTTGTAGGAATAGGCTACAATAAGGGTAGAGCAAATGTCTGTATCTGCTCATCTCCTTGTGTGTGTGACCCTTTGTGTTTCTTATTCCAGCCTCTTGGATGTATTGGTAGAATCATGTTTTCTCACTGCTGGGAAAACTTTGTGTGGCAAATGTGGTGTGACTCAAGCTGTGATTGGCAACAACTGTGTGAGATTGTTCCTCAAAAGTTCCTTGAGTTTGCTTAGGACCTGGAGAACAACAGGGAAGGGTTTGGGGCAGGAAAGAATCAGTTGCCATCGGTGTTGTCACAGGAAAAGCACTGTCATCACAAACCCCTGGCACTCAGCTGGGAGGAAGATGTTGGGGTGTTCATGTTGATTCCTGAAGCCACAACAGCTGTCTGCTTTTGTTAGTGGGCTTCCCTGTTATCCCATAATCCCTTTGGACACTTGGATTTGTCTGCAATTCTGCCTAGATGGTGGGGGGTGTTGGGAGGCTTCTTGTTTCAGAGACACTTGTGGTCTTTCAATGCAACTTTTTACCCTAATGTGACAAAAAGGAGGCACAAAGCCAGAAGTAGCATGCTGTGCTGTTTATTGCTTGATTTATTTGTGGCCGTGTCTGTCACACAGATGCCAATACGTTTTATCTTCATTTACAGTAGCCTGAAATGTTTCACCTGGACCGATACACAGTCCTAGGCCAGACACAGAGGGTCCACGGGGAGATTTTTCTTTGTGTGTAGCTAAGATGTGATCTCTTTTTCTATTTTTTTTAACCCCTGTTTCCCTCTCCAACCTTAAGTTCACTTGTAAAGCTGTGCATGTGTTCTGTGCACAGTTTGGATAATTAAAAATAGCTGCTCGGGGCGCTCGGCTTCTGTGCAGCCTTTTATCAATAGTGCCTCTGAGAATACCTTGTGTTTGGATGAGTGGTTTTAAATAGAGTGGTGAGAACTGCATGGAAGACAACTCAAACAGGCCTCTTTCACAGCAATCTTTTTTTACTTGGAAATACCTAGAAATTATTTTGAAACTGAAAACAAAACATGCCAATATTTTGTAATGAATTCTTGCTAGTCTTGTTTTCTAATCACTATTGATTTTTCATACTGGTGGAAAAGTTCACAGAAATTAGTCATCAGTGGGTCATTCTAGGAGTGGCACAGGACATGCAGGACCTGTCACAGTGAGTCTGCTGTGGGGGCCTATCCTCATCATTCTGTCCTGTTGTTGTCCACAAAAATCAGATTTGTTCCCCCGTGTGCAACAAGCCAATAATGACACACTTGAGAGGGACATTGATTGTTTATTTCAGAGTTGAACAAGCTTGGGTGCCCAAGGGATTCACAAATCAAGCACACCAACTAGCAAAACTTACACATTTCAGCAAACAAAGGAATTGGTGCTTGTTGGCTACAAGTTACATAGTTCTCTTAATTAATGTTCTCTCTTCTATTGGTTAATGATTCTGTCACTTCTTATGCTAATTAGTCCTCATGCCCAGTCTTTCTCTTCTTGTGGGTTGGTGGTCACGACCTGCCCCTGCTGGAATTGCCTTTGCCCAGTCAGAGCTGATTCAGCACAGGTGCAGGCTGGTCCTTATTAGTTCCTTCCTTATTTTGGGAGTTCTGCCAGATGTCCTCATGGCCTGTAAATTCTGTGTTCTTTGTGCCCACTATCAGCTCCCCAGGCTTTGTTAAGCTCCGCCTAGATCTGAAATCATTGAAGTGGGTCCAGCCTTAAACCTTAACAAAGCAATTCTACCAACAAGATGTCTAATAGACATCACTTAGAGCTTGTTGGCTGCTCTCTTTCACACATTAAATCTCCCTTCTTGTTGGTTAGGCTTGAAAGTATACAAAGATCAAATGTTAAAGAGCATCCTTTCTTAAGAAAATTTTACAAATTCCACGTTTTGCAACACTGTGAAGAGCCCAGTATGGTGGGCTTAAGGGGTTGGTGCCAGAAGCTAGTTAAAAAACCATCAGTGAAAGCTGCTCCCTAATCTCCTTCAGTGATTATCTTGGGCTCTGACACTGAAGACATTGTATCTCATTAAAACTAGAATTCCCATTTAAAAAAACCCCTGTGAATGTACTTATGGTCAAAGTAATATCTCATTTCTTCTCTCCCTTTCTGCAGAAACTTTCTCTCACCTCAGATCTCAGGGCTATGTGGTCATGTTTTCTACTGGCTTATCATTTGATATTTACAATCCTTAACTGATTTATTTGTGACTCTTCAGCTTCCTAGTCTGCCAGAATCCATCTATAGGAAACTCATCTACCATGTAATAACATGCAGAATTCCTAGTTTCCTTTTTTTTCCTGAGCCATTTACTTCATCTAAATACTTTCCCATGCTTCTCTTCACCTCCTTTCTGTGTTAAACAGTTCAGATTTGCTGAAGAAAATATGAAAACATAGGAATTGCTGTTGTCTGTGGTGTACTCAGCCTGTGAACTTAAATTTTAAAAACCTTTGTTCTGATACATTTGATGAACGATGCATTCACTTAAATAAGGGTGGGTAGATGTACAGGGAAAAGGTTTCCCCTCTTTACACGCAAATTTTGGAACATTCTGAGTCTCGTATGTTATTTCTCAGAAACATCCCTTGTAGGTCTGAGTATCTTATTTCTTAACAAAAAAAAAACCAAAAAAAAGCCGGGGGAGGCTGTTCTGAGCATGCAGGACATTGCATGAACATGGAGTTTTATTTGTTTGTTTTCAATAAACAGAAATAGCTTTCTAACAGCAATAGAATAAACCTATACCCCTGCAGTGTTGTGTTGCAATCATGACTTGCAAATCTGCATGTGCAAACTTGTCCAGTACTGACTTTCTAGGAAGCTTCTGGCCTGAAGAGCTGGAAATGAAAATGGTACTTTTTCTTTAAGCATGTACACAGACTGAAGTAGAGAACAATATGAAGTGTGTGCCTTTGTATGACATGTAATTATTGTGGTGTTACTGACTATCCATTTGTTCTCATTGACAGTTGGTGATGTCTGAGCCATTGACATTTTGAGTCCTGGAGTTAGAGTTGGGGAACATGATAGGTTTGCTACTATCCAAAGTCATCTTGATAATGGTTTAATTTTACCTTTGGTGAATTCCTGATGCTGACTTTGTTCAAACTTTGGGTGAGAAGAGTAAGATACATGGTCACAAGACTGTAGAATGACTGAAATCATTGCTAGGAAAGCATGAAAGGGAAAAAAATAATGAAGCCGTAATGTCTTGGTGACGTTTTTGCTCCATTTTTCTTCCCTGCCCTCTGTTTTGCAGTCATACTGCAGAGAAATGAAATGAGAATTGGGTTGTGGGTGAACAGCTGCTGAAGTAAATTTCCAAGAGGGCAAAATCTTGTGTGTGTACAAATACAAGTGAGGATGCAAAAGTTTGCTTCCTAGAGTAAAGCTCCTATACATACTCCCTGTTGCAAGGGCTTCCTTTTGGAAGTATCAGCTTCCCATTCCTGCTTACACCCGAGAGCAGGCAGAGTTTCAGGCTGGCTCAGTGCTGACCCTTGTGTTCATTAGCAGGAGCTGTCAGTCTGGTCTGGGCATGGTTTTCAGTGTCAGCCTTTCTGGCTTCCTTCACTTCTCTTGAATTTCAGTGGGAATTCAATATATAATCCAGGCCTAAAACCTGCAAAGCACTGTCACAGGAGCAATGCTCTTCTCCTGGTCTGACTGGCAGTATATAAGAAGCTAAATGAATATTAATGCTTTCCTGTCCACTGGCAGCTTGGTTTACTTGCCTCTTTCATCTTCTGCAGTGAAGTATGTGCTTTCTGGATGGGTCATTAATAAAACAGCCAGTGGGTGATTTATTTCACCCAAAGTACTAGTTGGCCATTGTGTCTCCAGTGTCAGCAATGAATGGCTTTTCTGCTGTTGTCATGGTCTCCCCCTTGGTAATCACAAGGATTCAGGAGAATGCAAAGGACCAGTATCGTGGGGAACTTGCTCACCACAAGTCTTGCTCCCATTGTGCTCTTTGTGCAGTTCTCAACTGAACATGAATCCTCTTTTCCTGGGAGACACCAAGACCTCCAAGGGCTCTCAGTAAGAATGCAGGGACCCTGTCACATCCCTCGTGGGGCAGGGCAGATTAGACTGCTATAGCCAGCACAAAAGAATATTTTTTTTTCTAGACTGCTGAAGGTAGATGTTGTCTGTCCTCCTTCCTGGTGGGGAGACTGTCTTACCAACCATCTCTGTGTGTTTGATGCCTTCGTGCTTCCAAGTCTTGGCTTTGTTTGAGATGCCATGGAAAAAAGGGTTGATTACCTGTCAGTCCTAGGAAAGTATGTTATTTAGAGTAACAAAGTCACTCTGTAGTCTCAGGTAAGTGTGAACTAAACAATTTTGAGGCAGTGAGCAGAAGAGCATGATCACCTACTCTGAATACAAGATCTGTTATGGAGGTGCTATAGGATCTCTAGGATTGTTATATATAAGTTTCTTCCTCTAGAGGGTGTCAGAAATGGGCTTAAGTTAATTGTTCTGGATTTGGACAACTGTTCAGTTAGCAAAATAATTTGGTTCAAAGCTAAATAGTTCAGCAGTGAACTGTGAAGTAGGAAAAAGTGTCCTGGAATATCAAGACATAAAAAGTCCTGAAACAGATCAGAAGTCTAATTTAGGTGGCTTAGACCAGCAGATTTTATTAGAAACATGAATGGGATCCCTTCCCCTGCTAATTCTGGGATATAATAATCTTTACCACTTGTTTGCAACCATTAAAAAATCTGGAGCAAGTCCTGGTTCTAGGGCACTCATTCCTTCTCCAGTGGTTTTAGTGGAAGCTGCATATGCTGCTTATTACTGCTGAATTTGAACAAAACTGTTGTGCAAATTCTTGCTTATGTCCTATTTCAAGCAGGGGATTACAGGTCTAAAGAGACAAGTGTATACTGTGTAAGGCTTCTGTACAACATGCATTTCCTTCCATGCAGATACATTTTTCTGTTTTCTCCTTGTTCTTTTTCCTCTCCTGATTTTTTTTTTTTTTCCAGGCATATTTTTGGCATTTGCTGTCAATGAGTTGCCTCTTCATTAAGATGGCAACTTTAAAAGACACTGAAAAGCTGGAACAACCATTTCAGGTGGAATAAGCAGTTACACATTCTTCAGACAGCAAACTGACAATGTCAGTGAAGCTTGGACAGCTGCTACACAGATGTTAATCAAGAGGGACACAGGCAGAGTCCTGTGAATTATTAAAAATGCAGTAATGTTTCTGAAGCCTTGATATGCCCTGGTGAACCAAGCTCAGGGACCAGATTTTGTCTGTCCCAAGCTCTCTTATCTGGTGCAGCAGAGTAAGAACTGAGCAACCTTCTCTCATTGCCTTTCATCATTTGGAACATCTTTTCAGCTTTGAATTTCCGAGGCTGTTTCATTGTGCTGCTGTTCCCCCTCCCACCCTTCTGCTTTGTTTGCTTGACAAGGAGAGAAGGCAGAAAGTGAAGCACAGAGCCACATTTCCATAAGCTCACACAAACTATTTCTTTCTTTTTCTTCCTACCCCAGACAGGGTGCTTATAATTAGTCATCCCTGCTGTGGTTGAAGCAGAGTTTTTAGAAGAAAGCTTTGGTGGTTTCTTACCAGGAAGAGCAAAAAATAAAACTCATGCAGTTCATCATTAATTCGGGGAATACTTGTTCTCCTCATAATCCAGGCAAATAATTTCCTTCAGCCGTGTTTGTTAGATATACTAGAGCAGGGACCTGGTGGTACTTTTCCCTATCATGCTGAGATCAGACAGTGCTGGCAGCATTTGGTGTCTTGAAGCTGAATGCAGATTTAAAAGCTTCTTAAAAAGGCAGGCTATTAATGTGGCACTGAGAAAACTCGTTACACTGCTTAGTGGTTGGGTGGGATCATCTGAGCTTCTGCTTTTCATTAAAAGTGGACCCACTTTGCAGAATGCAGGCCTGGATTGAGACACTGTTTTTTGTGTGTGTATTTTAAGTCCTGAAACTGGCAGTATTGAGCTCTTGGGTTTTGGCCAATGAGCAGTTCTAGTGTTGAGACAGAGAAGAAAGAGAAGTGGTGAAATAAAACTTAAAGGAAATTTTAATTCCTGCATGGGAAGTCTTGAGTGTAAATGGCATTGCAGACTCTTCCTGGTAAGAATTTTAGAAGAACTCTTTGGTGGCAAGATGTGAAATACATGATTTCACACAACCTTTTTGTCTAAGTGATAAAGAGAAGTTATTTCTGTCACTGTTCTTAATACTTGCTGGATCATTATCCTGTCTTGTAAGGAGCTAAAATGTTACCTATCCTTCTCTAACCCTGCAAAACTTATTCTCTTGTCCTTTTTTAAGTAGAAAAGGAATGAAAAAGTACACTGAAAAGTATGTTTCACATACCCTGGCTGTGAAAGTCGTGTTGTGTTGGAGCAGCTGAAGGGACGAGGCCTTGTAAGCAATGCACAAAATTCCCCTTTGATTTCATTTAGGCAGTTGAGTTTACAAAGCTTGGTGTTCACAGCTGAGTGTACAAAGCTGAGCTCCAATGGTGGTGTTTTACAGTGTGAGTTCAGGATTTCTTTGCACATTGCAGGAATGACTAACATTTCATAATGCAATTTCCTTCTGCAAAACTTAGGCCCTCACTGCTATTTTTGCCATGAAATAGATTCTTAGAACTGTTGGTTCCCACTTAATAAATATAATATGAACACCAATTCATTAAATCTGCCTCCTTTTTTGTTTGTTTGGGTTTTTTGGTGGTGTTTTGGGTTTTTTTGTAGGCAGAGATAAGTTTGGTTATTTCCTGCTTAAAGGTGAAATTGAATTTTTAAGTTCTATTTACTTTTTTTCTGGAAAATCAATTCTTTCTGGAAACTTAGACCACTGCTTGACTGAGAAATGGTTTGGAATTGGTTGATCATTCTGCTGGGGAGGAACAAGGATATTAAAAAGGATTTGACTTTCTTAGGCAGTAGAGATTCAGAATTTGAAAGGTTGTACCAGGCTGTGCCCATTATTACTTAGTTTTTATTGAAGTAACTGAAATTCTCTTTTAAAGTCAGTCCACTATACAACAGATTTGCCACTCAACTGAGTTTTAATTGACCCTTTTATTATTATAATGATGGGAATAATGCTCTGGTAAGTGCATTTTCCAGTTGCTGACTTTGATAATAAAAAACAGCCTTAGACTGCAAAAGAGGGGGAAACCCAGTATTGTGGAAATAGGCTGTCCTTCCATCTTAAAGATAACAGGATCTTCTTTTAACCTTGGATGGCACTCCCTAACTTGTTTCCTGTCTTTTCTTCATTATGTTGGCTCCTTGCCTTGAAGAGGAGATGGCTTTTTAATACAGCCACTAAATTCCACCAACTTGGAATCTTTCAATCCAATTACTATGGTACATTAGCTCTTGACTCTCTCCCTCTCCAACTATAGCACTTGTGAATCAAGTGTTTGTTTTTCATTGCAAGTTTTTTGATAGAATAAAAGGATTTTCTCTTTTTTTCTTATGCCTCAGCTCACATTGTCAGTAGGGCTCTCAAATGTTAATGATACCAGTTTTACAAAAAGCATCAGCTCGCACTGGCTGCTGTGCTCTGCAAGATAAAGCTGTTTGTAAAGCTGAGCTTGGAGACAAAGCAAAGGTTCATATCTCATAGCTGTCAATGTGGCTGGAAAGGGGTTAATCCTAGCTGGTGTTAGTGCTGTCCAAAAGAAAACCCACTTCCCTCCCCCAGAAATTGTAGTATTAGTTTATACAAGATTTTGTGTCATAGTCATCAGTTTGAGGACAAAGCATAGAGTGATAAACATAATTATTAAATCTAAGGAAGCAATTCTGTCATAAATTCTGAGGGAAACAATATTCTTGTCTGGAAGGGATAACAATCTTTTCTTCTAGAAATGCTAGTTTTGAAATAGTTGTCCTTGGGGTGATATAGTTCATGGATGAGCAAAAGATCTTTATTAGAAATGGGACTTGGTTTTGAATTTTGAATTCTAATCTTCCATTGAGTGCCCCCAGCATAGGGTGTGGTTTGTCTTGCAGCACTTTTGTTCAGGCCCTGGGTTACACTGATCCTCAGTGGCCCCTGGCATCCCTTGAGGTGAGGGCTCAGATGTTGGTGTCCTGGCCAGAAACCACCACAGAGCTGTCTAGTGTTGTCCCTGCACATCTGGGGTGTTCTGTCTTCTCCTTTCCTTCCTTCCCAGCTGTTCCTCTGCTCTGAGGGGACTCCACAGCCATTGCCACAGTGCACATCAGCCCCAAAACTGAGCTGTGCTTGGACATGCCCAGGTTTGAGATGCAACACTTGTTTTCTGTGATTCGTTATGGTTTAATCTGTGAAGTTTGGCAGAGAAAACTGTCACTGAAAAACTGTGATACCCACCCTGATATTTCTTTTAGAGCAGAACACGGTTTGTGTTTAAGTGGACAGATTTTTGCCTCCCAAATACCTTGGTAGCTTCCAAATGGGAACTTGATTTCTAAGCCAGTTTCTGCTGCAGTTTATACTGAAAAGTCTTGGAAGTAGCTGGGGCAGGATGCACTGTGAATACATTAAAGCAAATCCTGTATTTGTCTTCCTTCCCTGGTATAGGAATTGAACATCTGTTTTGACTGGCAAGTGTCCCTCAGCTGTATTCACACATACAACATCACATGGGAGTTTGTGGACAAATGAGATGCATGCATACAAGAGCTCTTGTACATTCAAAAATGTGCAAATGCCTTTAGTGCTGGTAATAGAAAGAACTGAATAAAATATGCCAAAAGATGTGGAATAAATTCCAGGTGCATTTTTATAGCATTTTTATTGTAAGTAATATATCAAATTTATAGCCTGCTGCTGATAAATCGAAAGTTTTGAAAACCTCTTTTGTTGTAGAAGTGTAACAAGGGGATTAAATCCTAAATGGAAGGTAAGTAACTTGAAATGTAGGCAAAGCAGAGGTAGGGTGGTTACCTGCTGCTGCTAAGTGCAGGTAATGTGACTGAGCCAAGGATTTGAGACCCATTGTAATGTCCATTTTGAGCTTTACTTCTCCACACCTGGAGGTTGTGGGATTCATCATTTCTAGGCAGATGAGTCTCCCCTGGGTGTGCAGGTGTCTGCAGGTGGCCTGTCACCATGGAAGGTACCAGAGAGGATCTGGGCTCAGAGGAAGGGCAGCCAGGAACCACTCCCTGTCTTTCAGGCCTCCTACCTTTGAAATCCTTCATGGATTCTGCAGTGGATGATACCATTAAAAATATAATGGGAATGAACACTCTTAATCCTCCAAACCAGCAATATGTATGTGCATCACTAAGCATCAAATAAATACTAAAATCAACTAGAAATGTCTTTGGAAAAATTGTATAAAGCTGGTGTTTATGTTGTAAAGGTACTGCAGGAGTTTCAGGGAAATAGTCTAAAGTAAAGAACTAATTTAAAACTAAAGGCATTTTAAAAAAGTTTGTATGCAACAAATCTTGAACTTTGAATATAGCAAAATGCAAATTTGAAAGAACTCAACAATGTTATTCCAAGACCTTAAGTAGACTTTAATTTCCAGTCTTTACACCTTGTTAATGGATGTAGTATAGCCAGAGTTTTCTACACTAGTAGCATTCCCTGTTTTTAGCAGCATGCTGCTGCTTTGTGGGATGAGCTAAGGGATGCTGTGAGCTCCCTTGGTAGGAGCAGCCTGCCCAAGCAGGCTCCCTGAGCTTCCTCTGAGATCACAACTCTGTGCTGCATCACAGCTGAGTTTGGGGTTTTTCTTCAATACAACAAGTCATGTTTCATTTTTATAAGGATACAAGGTTTAAGTGTGCACTGGATGAATCTAGTCAGGAGAAAACCAAGCCCTTCCAGATTTTACAATGAAACATGGCACTTATTAACCATCTTGCCTTGCAAGGAAAAAACATTTCATCCATTTCACCCTTACTTCAGATTTTTGTTGTATTTATGGTGTGGATTAAATTCCTATTTAAGCTTAACTTTGTGTTCTACTGCTTCACTGAAAGTAAAAGGTTTTATCACTTCAAATACTGACAACTCTGTCTTTCCTAAAACTCTGTCTTTCCTCCCTTTATAAGGGAGAAGACTATCCAGAAGACTATCTATATATATACACACACATGCACATAATACTAATTATCTAATCAGGCTATTCTCAGAGTGATGCTGAGCATGTGCTTTTCTATTTTCATTAGTTTGTGTTTTCTTCTGGATATGTGTCTTTATTGTGATTGTCAGTATTTTGATGTTCCTAAGAATGGTTATAAAAAAATGGAACAGCACATTGATCCTTGAATTATCTTTTAAAAAAGAACTGTGAAAAGAAAGACAAACAAATGAACATTTCCTCATTAAGTATGTTTTGCATATTTTTCCAGTTTTTAAGACCGTGTCAGCTCTATCAGTTTCTTCAGCAGAACTGGGAATTTGATGCACACTGTTGTTTGTATTATACTACTTAATCTTATTCTGTGCTTGAAATATTAAGAGGGAGCTGTTACACTAAGGCTCTCAACATTACTAATGCTGAATTTTGAACAGTTGTTGACAGCAAAGAGAACATTGCACAGTTTTCCCAGATTTAGATAAGAGCATGAAGGGGAGTTGTGCTTAAAATAATAGGAAGTAAAGGCGTGTTGGAGAGAAATCAGCTCTTTGGACAGGATTTTCTTACACACTGTGCAGTAAAGAGAGGATTGGAGGGTCTGCACAATCTCTGAACAAGTGTCTCACTGGGTTCTGTGTCATGCTCAGATTTCTGTACCTTAGAGCATGAGCTGCCACTGCCTCGTGCACAGAGAATGTGTTCTCTTTGGAAGCACACGGGAAAGAAAAACTTCCACGGATGCATCACTGTGCAGTTGCCTTTATAATTTATGCCTCTTTCTTGCTTCGTTTCAAGCTTCAGCTCTGGTGGTGGTGAGGGGCTGAATCCCATTTTACTCCTCGTGTCTCATTTGAGGCTCCGCTTCCAGCACGTGGTGACAGGGTGACCCAGATTCCCGGGAATGCCGTGGGGATGCACTGCCTTCAGAGCCCTTGGTCAGCACGTCTCATCTCAGCTGGACAGTGTGATTTGCTCAGAGCACCTACCAGTGATGGTTTAGTGTAGGTAGCATTAACTAGCAGCATGTGTGCCTGGGTAGTGTGAGTACACACGGGGCAGACAGGTGTGTTCAATAACACTGGTCAGTGGGAGGGCTGGAGAGAGGGAAAGAAGCCCACGGTCACAGGAGGCTTTTTGTGGAGCCTGAGAAGCCACAGAGTCAGGTAAGCTGAGAGGGATGGAAAAGCCAAATGGAACTAAGATGAGAGGGTGGCTTTTCCCTGATTGTGAGCAAGAAGAAGAGGGAGTGGAAACAGATGGCTCTAAATTGTATAGCCCCCTGATGCTCTTGCCTTTGTGGGATCAAACTGTGATTGGCTTTTTATTTGAAGGTGGAATTGGGGCTTTTGCAATAGGTATGGAAAATCAGGTCCTTAAAAAACAAACGGACGATTTGGGTAATTCCTGAAAAGGAGGAGGCTTGTGGTGTATGCCTTTGTTACAAGAGAGTGGAGTGTGAACTGTCAAGAGTCTTTTCTGATGGGTCATCATGTTTAAAAAACACTAGTCTGTTCATGTTCATGGTCTTAGCTTGTTGTGGCTTTCCCTCCATCCTGTACTTTTTAGTAACAATAAAAGCAGAGTAGGTTGGAAGGTTATTTTCAGCAGCTTTCTGAGGTCAGACACTATAACTGAGGCTGTTTTACCAGGAGTCCTTACTGCTGCCTGTAGGCTCACTATGTTTAAAGGTGGCTGTTTTGTTGTCGTTGGGTTGGGGGATTTTTTTTGGTTTGTTTTGTTTGTAAAAACACTTGAATCCTACAACAAGATACATAAGACTGCATAAGATACAACAAGACTGCTCCTTGGCACAGCAGTCTGAGTTTATGGCTTAGCAGAGGAATGCCATGTGAGTGGGGCACTGTGGGATTCCCAGTAAATTTTGAGATCCCAAAACAAGTTTTACTTTTTTTTTCTATGCAGTAAGTTACTGTTTTTAGGAAAGCCCACCCTGGACCACAAGAGGGTAAAATATGTCCCCCAGACTGTACCTGCCAAGCAATTAGCAGAGCTGGAAAAATAACTTGTATGTAATTTCCAGTGAGTGAGATCCTGGGAGGAGAGTCCTTCCTTGGACCCCAGTGCACAGTGTATCCTATGGATTGTCTCTCTGTGTGCTGCTCCTTTCCTTCAACCAGAAGGATGACTTTTAGGAACTGCATGGTTTCCTGGCAGTCCATTAGGCAGAGGGACATTTTTGCTGAAGTTCCAGGGACATCCTGCATGATGCATTGCTCTCTGTGGACACTGAGAAACACCCTCCTGCTCTAAAAAGACTTTATTATGTGAATTTACTAGAAAAAATGAAGAGCTTGCAGTAAGGCTCTGGAATGCTGCTAGATTTTATACAGCTTCTCAAGTATTTTTGCATATTCAACAGAATGTCTTTGCAGTTTCAGGCTTCCTACCACCCCCCAGTCTCAGACATATTCCTACTCATTTAGCAGTAAGTTTGGAGGCTGTGGAAGTCTTGGAAGCAGTGCCCTTTGCTTTGGGATCTCATTGCCTTTTACAAGAGCTTCAAAATATGCCAGTAACTACTGAATTTGGCTCCAGAAGAATTATTAAGAGGTGCCTGCTTTTATTTAGTTCTTGTTTTATTTTCTTCTATTTTTTTATCATACCTTCTCTGGCCAGTCCTTCATACCTACCTTGCATATCCTGTGCTCCTCTGCAATACATTTAATTCAGTTGAGTCTTTTTTTGATGTGTACTGCCAAGTCAATTTTGTTTTGTTGGGAAAAACAAGCCATGGAGTTTCAACCCTGCTGGTTTAAATGTACTTGGCTGGAGGGTGTGAAAGCCTTGCTGCTGTGTGAGCAGCCGTGGTTGTTTGCAGCTGCACAGAAACCTGGGTGTGCAAGTTATGAACCCACAGTCTATAAGACAATCCTGTATCTTCAGCCAGTGCTGGGATAAGCTGGTAGAACTCAGCTGGGATGTTGCTTCAGGATGGGGCCTTAGGCTCCTTGTATGGCAGACTATATTTATGGCCTGTGTGCAGAGTTGCTGGTCTCCATTAAGTGTTCTTTCCCTTGGCTGTTTTACTCTGTTGACCCTTCAGGGAGGGTAAACATACATCTGTCATGAGAAACACTGAGGGAATGTCATGTCCTTGTTGACCAGCTCCTGCCTCTGGAGACAGCAGCAGCTTTCTGGGCACCCCTGGGATGCAGCTTGGGGTTTGACTGTTTTGGCTGAGCTGAGTTACTGGAATGGGACTGATGGTTTTTAGAAGAAAATGAGAGGATGTGAGGTGCATCTTAGTGAAAAGTTAAGAGGACACCCTTGATTTCAAGTCATGGGGTCCATCCCATTGCATTGGTGACAGAGGGAGTGACTAGAAGTTGTCTGTGTCAGGAAACTGGCAATTGGAAAGAAATCCGAGGATGCAGACACAGCGAGACAGGAGCTGGGGAGAGGGCAGAGCATGGTCAGTGTTGGACAGGAGGGGCAGGGTGTCTGCAGCTTGAATTGTGCATCTTCCACTTTCTTATGGAGATCCTTGAGAATCAGAAAAACTGCATTTGTGGTACTGTGCATTTGGGACAAGTCTTGACCAAAATTTGAAAGAACCCTCGGAAATACTGTTAGCTACTAAAGGCCTAGGGAACCTGCTTGCTCTTGGATTTCTGGGACTGAGTTATTGTCCCTTCAGATCAAATCCAGCTTTAGGATTTTCTGGAAGGTGTTTATTCCAGGACAGTCCTGACAGGTGAAGGCAGTAGCAGTGACAGCATGAAACAAACACCTGATGATTTTGGATTGTCTGGTGTCTCATGTCTCAAGCAGTGGCTTGCAGAGGGCTGTCTGGTACTGAACCTGGGAGCAGAGGAGGAGAATCTGCCATGCCAGCTGGACAATGAAAATGCAGAATGTGGCAAACCCAGAAGTAGCTGCTGCTCTGAATGCCAAATCCTTTTCAACTCAAAGGATTCCCATGGTTTGTGAGAAGGGTGCTAATGACCTTTTCCTCTTCCTCTGTTTGTAGCAGGCATTTGAAATCCAACAGGAAGAAAGCCTGCAGACCACGAAAATCTGACTATAAAATGCTTTTCAGGTTTCGTTGAGATAAAAATTGTATTTTCCTTTTGTTGGATTGTTTTATAAGACTAGCAGGATGTTTCTAAAACGCTGGCCTATGTTACTGCCAAAGGAACAAAAACATATGCAGGAATGTGTGTGTGCCTGTGAATATTGCTTGGAATTGTACATTCTTCCATTCAATTATATGATGCGTCTTGATCTCCCTCATAAAATTCTTGTGTTCACTGGGAATGTGTTGGACACCTCTGGGGCAGAACTAAGGTTGTACAACTCTTGTGTGCTTGATGCTGCAACATAACTTTTTAAAACATATATTGTCTAGGTAATGCAGCATGTGCAGTTTATGGCAACAGAAATATTTCAGGATGATGCCTGGAGCAATGACAGCTCCAAATAAGAATTTGCAGATTGTAGTATGCAAAGGTAGAACATATATCTGTTATACTGGAGGAAAGTCTCATTGCTGCACAGAGCTGAAAATGATAGGGACAAGATTGGGGTGGACCCTGATATCACTTGAAATTGGCACTGGGCAGAAACATGTGCAAAGGAGAAGGTCACTGGAACAACAAAATGGGCAAAAGTTCCACTGCTGCCAATAGATCTGGAAGATGCTGGTGGGTTATGAGGAAGCCTGTGGTTAAGGGTGAGTAACAGCTACAGGTGCTTTATCTTCCAGCTCAATTCAGTTTTACATGAATTAATAATTTTCAAGCAACTGCTTCTGTCAGTGATGAGGATCTATCATGTAACTTCATTGCTTTAAGAGGAAGCAGTGGATGGTTCATTTTTGGAGAACAGCTCATCCTTCACTAGTATAGTCTGGCTGGACAGGAGTTCTGTTCTTGCTGGCATGAAAACTGCAGGAAAAAAGTAGAAAGATGTGAGTAGGTATCTTTTTCCCCATTTTCCTGTGCAGGCTTGAGGCACCGTAAAGTTACAGCTGGGTAGAAGAAAATGCTGATGGTTTCCATTCTACAGAATCTTTGGTATATAGTGTTGAACACTATAAAAATAAACTTGAACAAATATATGCTCTTCTAACTGTCAAAAATCACAAACACATGCACAAAGTTTGATGAGCAGTTGTCTAGGAATTGTAAATATATTCCTGTGAAACTGGGTTTGACAGACAGGGGAGGACATGCAAGCTACAGGATTTCAGCATTTTTGAAATCTCATTTTCATTCCTGGACTCTGTCTTCTTTTGTGTGCACATGCACAAATACCCATGAAGGCAGTGTTCTCACTGCAAACTAGTTCCTGACTTGGATGGTTTAGAAGTCTAAAATGGTGCTGTTTGCATTTCAAACACTGTCTGTTTGCTGTAGTGTAGGAGTGCCCTGAGCAGCAGCATTCCTGGAGGGATGGCTCTTGACTGCTGGCTCTAGAATGAGAACCTTGTTGTGGTAACCCAGGGTTTGCCCAGTGAAGAGACAGGTTGTATTTTAACAGATCAATTGCAGTATTTTTCTGGAATAAGTATTTGGGAAGAGCTACTTTGGTAAACTTTCAAGTACAGATTACTTTCTTATTTTCCTTCTCTACTGCCTTAGGCTCCTGCCAACAAGTGCCCATCCCTTGCCTATGGAAGGGCAGTTGTGGGCAGGGGGACAGCCCTGGGGGGTGTCTCAGCCAGCCCCCCCTACCATGCAGCTCCACAGAATGATGGGAGGGGATCCCACTGGGAAGCTCCATGGGGCAAAGGCGGCACTTTGGTTTCCAATTCAGGGGATTAATACCATTTTCTGTTCCTTGGACACTGGAGCCAGTTGGCCTAGTGCTCATATTCAGTTTGCCCACTTCTTGAGTGCACTTAGTTGTGTAAATCTGCTCAAGCGTTTAAGTCTGAAAGAGCAAACAAACAGGGAAGTGAGCAGACGGCTCTGCTGGCTCTGGAGGGGTCGCTTGCTTCTCTCTCCTTGTTTCCGTGAATGTGGCCCCGTGCAGCACATACAATGCTGTCTGTCAGCTCTCCTTTCCCACATGAGGGCTTTGCTGTGAAGTGTAAAGCGCCGTCTGTGCACCCAGAGCCTTTACTCCTTTAGAAATGCTCCTTGGAAGCCGGACACGTGCTCCTTCCTCTCCCTCAGCACTTGGTTCCTCGGCTGCCTCTCTGTGCCCCAGTGCCAGGAGGGCTGGGATGGACAGAGCCCAGGGTGTGCCAGGGCTGCCCATGACCAAACACACAGAAGAGTGTCTGGGGGAGCTGGTGTGCTCCCCACAGAACGGCACAGGGGTTATCCTGAGGGAGGACAGGAGCCTTTGGCCATGGATATTCAAACACCATGGCACATCCCATAGCTGAGGGAGCTCTGCTTTATTAAGCAGGGTTGTGAGAGATCCTGAAGTTCACACACTGGCCATCCCACAGAGCTATTTATCAAGTCAGGCTCTTGTCATCTAATGGGTTTTCTCTCACAAAAGTGCCTCTGCTGTTTTATTGGACGTTATGGCTTGGTTTGATATGTGCATACACTTATTACTGAAGAAATTTGACCGTGTTTGAGATTCTCGGGTTGTTTTTCCCATTCTTTATTACTTCTGTAAAATTGTCATGGTTTTGTTAATCCTTTGCTGGTCATCCAGTGAACCTCTCTTTTTTTGGATGCTTTGGTCTCCCAGACTATTGCAGGGGTTCTCAGAAACACCCTTTTCTTGCAGAGATCCTGTTCTAGATCTCAGCACACGCAGTATTTCACCTTCTGCACCTTTTGGCACAGAGCTGTCTGTGTATTACCTTGGATGCTTTGTCATTTGTATCATCCAAAACTTCCTACTTTTCCATCTTGCACTCCTGATTTGAGTAAGGTGGATAAAGCAAACTTTCTGACCAAATTCAGGTCAGAGTTTCAGGCTGTATTTCTCATGGGTAATTTAATTTTGCCTATTTTAAATTTCTGTGCAGCCACCTCAGACGTGACGTTTATTCCAGTCTTTAACTCATCTGTGGCAATGCCCCTACTTTTTTTAAGGGCTGCCACAGTCCATCCCTGAGTATCTGGTGTTGTAAAGGTTCAAGGAGTGACTTAGTGCAGAATTGATCTTGACAGTACATTCTGAATTGAAGGAAAACTGTAATGACTGAAGTTCTGTCACAGAAATCCTGTGTTGCTTTTCAACAAAGGAATGTCGTTGGGTGAAAAGGAAAAATATCTAAAGATCTGCCATGTATTTTAATAGTAATTTGTAATTAAGCCTGTTTTACTTATCTTAGTGCTATATAATGTATTTTGGGTGTTTGGTGACAGAGTTGCCCAGGAGGAAGGTGGTGGTTCTTCTTTGCCAGGTGTGTTAGGAACCCTCTGACAGTGGCCTGAGAGAGGGAGTGGGGCAGGTTCTGGACACTTGTGTATCAAGGGTCTGATTCCTCAGTTTATGCACAACCTGCAAGTATCTGGTTTGGTGTGACATTCATTTCAGTTGTGCTTCCCTAAGCCGACTGGTTCATTTAAAATCCAGTGCTTTGTTGGGAAGCCAATTCTCTCCAGGCTTTTTACAGTGAATTATGTTTCAAAAGCTGATGGACTTTGCTTTTTTTTTAATTGAGCTATGATGTTAATTTTATCCATGGAAGTTTTGTACAAAAGTGGTTCTCAAACTATTCTGCCTGTGTCCCCATTCTCTATTGCAAACTGTTCTACTGCAGCAGAATTTCATCTGACTTGTGATCCCACCCGGGATTCTTGCCCCTGTTTGGGAACCACTTGCCCAGACAGTGTATTTATTGCTTTCTGCAGGCTCCAGTAGGAGCTGAGATCCTGAAGGACATCCTTTTGGTGATACTTATCCCTTAGGTGCAGAATGCTGGGCCAGAATAATTCCTGGCATGTTTGCATCAACAGCAGGGACCTACTTGCTACACTCCTGTTGATTTTAGTGTTGTTACAGAGTGTTTGGCTTCAGTTTAAAATGTCAGCCCTAATCAAACATACAGATGTTCCCTGTTGATTATATCTAAGGTTTCCTACAGAAGGAGTTTGTATATGAATAATTGCAATTTCTGTTCAAGTCCCATGTGATCTCCACTTACTCTCTTTACCTCCCCTTTTGCCAAGGTAAGATGTTTTCTGTGGTGTTTAAAAGGTGCTGTCAGACTCAGCCTTCTATTCAGGCAATGTGCCCTGTTGCTTTGCATTCATCCAGATTTCTATCCCTTGCTATTAAACAGATGTTTAAAATGTCCCAGAAGTCACCGGGCTGCCTTTTGCACAGCTCGTTTATGATTATTTGCCTCCTTGCCTCTCCTGCTGCGAGGCCGGAGAGGAGGGGAGGTGACTGAATGGCATGAGACTGAAGGTCACTGGCACAGCAGGAGCACTGAGAGTCTTACTGGTGGGAGCTGGGGGGGAACCCTGCAGGGTGAAGGTTTGTCTGCAGTTCTCTCAGTGAAGGTGAAGACTGACCCCAAGGACAGAAGCTTACCCTGTGAAGATTTACCACTGATAAGACATCCAGGTAGAGGCATGTGTTGGGAGACACTAGGGAACTTTCACAGCAGCTGTATGGGACAGGATGGGAGGAGAAAAACAGTGGAGTATTTTAGGAACTACCAGTGTGGTGATGGTTCTGTGCTACAATAAATATTCTTAAGAAGCCCTCGTAGCGCTGCAGGGGATAAACCAGAGTGCAGGGTTCTGGGACAGACAGATGGTTCATTCCAGTCTGACCCTTTATCTCTTCTTGGTTGTCACTGCTGTGTGAAATCTGGTGACTAACTGCAGTAGCAGCTGTTCCAGAACAGGGAATTCCCTTGTGCTAATGCACTGCTTGACTCATGAGTTGTGTTCTCTTTTTCTCTGTTTCAGAGTAGAACTTTACATCTCCATTAAATGGGTTGCCAAATCCAAACTTGCAGTAAATGGTGGCTGGCTTTCTTTGGCTAAATTCTGCCATCTATCTTTGGTCTTGGTGTGAAGTTTTCTAATCCCAGACTAGGGATTGGGTTCAGTGTGCTGCAGAGGTGCCCTAGGTTAACTCTCCTGCTCATCTCTGAGATATCTGGAACCACATCATTGTGTAACTGGCCCTTAACTGTGTCTTTGGGAGATCTGTGTGCCCCTTCTTCAGTGTTTGAGCATCTCTCTTGATCATGTGTGTGGATCTCAGATCTCACTTGTGTAGAACAATCCATGTCCTTCTGAGTTGGGACACTTTGGACAACAGTAAAAAGAAGGCAGCAGGAAGGCAGCTCAGTTGGTCTGCATTTCAGCCCAGCCTCAATTCAGGCCTCTTTCCACTGGAGAGGACTGGGTCACTGCTGCAGTACTGCTCTGCACCTCTGCCCACCTCTTATTTCTCTTGGGGCTGCTCCAGACCCTGTGGGTCCTCCAGCAGCATTCCAGCACTCTGGGATCCTTTTGGGCTGTAGTCGATGTGGAGGGGAAGTGAGATGCAGAGCTGATTCCTGGAGCCCTTAGGAAAAAAAATACTGTGCCTTGTAAAAACAAGTGATTTTACTTATTGCAATTGAGGAGTCAATTAACTGGCTAATTAAAGCAATTTCTCATTACATAATTGAATTCTGGTTCATCACCATTTCTACTCTGCAAGACTGCCCCAGAGAGCAGAGCCCTTTCTGAGCACTTTGTATCATGAACAGAAGAACCATTTGTGTTCTCAGCATTCAGATGTGCCCAGAGACTCTCCCGTGTCTGGAAGGGGGAGAGGTGGTTCGGTGGGACTTCCTTCAGTTGCATGTGGAAATAAACAACAGAGTGTCATCCAGATGGTTAAGAAAAAGGCAGTTTTGTAGGACGTGTTTCTAGTGCCAAAAATAAATGGAGGAAGGAGGTGATGAAATACTGGAGCACAAAACCCATGAGGTTTAGGATGCCCAGGGCTGTGGGACTCAAGGTTACACTCTAGAATATTAGAATATCTCAAGCTCAAAGCATTTTGTTGGTTTTGGACTTGCCAATGCTTATCAAATATAGTCTTGAATTGGCTGAGAGGAGAGAAGGCTTTTAAATTCTGGCAGCTTCCTCCTGAACAGAAAGATAGGCTGAAGATGGAGTTATTTTTTTAATGAAGGATGAATTAGAAAAGTGTCAATGTACTGAAATGTTCTGTGGTTATGAAAGACATGCAGGAAAAAACATGAATTGTAAGAATTTGAAATAGTCTAAAATCTAGAACATGAGATTTTAGCTGGCATGGTTAAAACCATGGTGTCAAGCCATGCCAGCTGCAGGAGAAGAGAAAGGAGGGCCAGGTCAATGACATTTGTTTCTGGTGAGCCATGATTTGACAATGAGGTGCTGTGGCAGAGAGACTTTCGAAGTTAGGATATAAGTACTTCAAAGCCCAGAAGGAATTGGATTTGGCAGCTGATGGAGACTTCAAAGACTGAATGAGACACAATTAAAAGAGCTGCATATAACACGTTCATCTTCCCTCAGTGGTGATACCCAGTGACTGAATGCCCTGGTCATGTTGTGCCTTGGAAACAGGATTTGGGTGGAGCAGAAGCCATCCTCTCAGTTACAGAGGAAACTGGTTAAAATTAGTAAATGTTGTGGATTTAGTCAGAGTTCAGGTATTCTAACTGATGTCTCAGTGAACACAAAGTGCGTGAGAGAAAACTGGATTTTTTCATTTGTTTGGTTTTTTGTTTGCATTTTTTTTCTGTGTTTTGTATGTGTATTTGTTTTAAATGTTTAGACTACAGACTTGTGCTCCTTCCTGTGTGTGAGACACTGATGAGGTACCTTGTTCCCTGAGTCCCAGTCACTCATTCAGAAATTAAATGCATTGCCTCTGCAGCACAGAAGGGCTTTGGGGCACAGTCACTGGTGTTTGTGAAGCCCTTGGACCTTGTTGATAATGACCTCTAATAGACATAAGTAGCCTTATAAAACTCAGGGACACTATACTTTGAGAACTGCAGAGTTTACTGGGAAGGGAAAAGTGAGAGAGTACTTTGAAAAAAACAAACCAAAACTCTTTGTAATGTTACCTCTTGGTCATATTCAGCATCTCCAGAGTGTGATGAAGAGAGAAAGGAGAAGGGGGTAATGATGGCTTTGCACAGTAGAATATTTGTTTTCTGTTCTTGGATTTTTGGTCCAAGTGTAGAATGGAAGAAAGGGAAGCAATGGAGGCAGATTGCAGCTTGAAAGCTGGGGGAAGGAAGAGGGAGATTGGGAGGAACAGAAATACCTGTGTTCACCTACGTTGTGAGGAGGCAGGAGTGGGTGTAGTGCTGTGAAAGACCATTGGATTGTTAATGACTGAGTTATATTTGATAATGTATTGCCAAGAAGAAAGCTAACAGAAGTTGGGAAATAACATCTATGAGAACAGCATACTTTAAAAATATTCATCCAGAAGCTGGAATGTAAGAAGCCCTCAGATGTGTTGTAGGGAGCTGCCTGGCACTGGTGGAAACAGATCACTCGTAGAAGCAAATCTTTCCATGGGCTCAGTTTACATGGGTTTTGCTGTGTGTCAAATGGGGGGGGTTTGTATTTGTTCTGTGGCTTGAGGGATTTTTTTGCTTGTTTGTTTCCCCGATGGTTGGAATATGGTAGGAAGGAAAAATCCTGGCAATTTTTTTTTAATAAATTCATAATATTTCACTGCTGACCGCCACTGCTTGGTATCATGACTCTGGTGGAGCTCAGTTCCCACCCCTGACCAGCGGCATCAGCCCCATATGTTCCCGATACCACGGGTGAAATGGGCATTCCCGATTTAGTGCAGCTGGCAGATGCCGGCTTGTACAGTGGCAGGCTTTTCCTCTCCTGATCAAGTTATTAGTGTCATTGTCATGAAGCACTCAACATCTTTCAGCCCTGAGGGAAGAGCAGCCCAGTTTGGAACAGAAACCGGTGCATCCTGACAGCACATTGAAACACCATGGAGTTGCAATGTACTCATGTTCATTGTCCCTTAGGAAGCAGTCTAATTCCTAGGCTGGCACTTCTGACATAACTCAATTATGGAATCATAAATAAACAGTTGACTTGGGCCAGGGAACTTCAAAGCAATCGGTACAGTTGTAATAGGTTCTAGCTTGATAAATAAACCATGCTGATATAGTCTAAAGGATGCTTAATTTTTTTTTTCCCTTCTGTTTTAGATCAAAGCTTTTTCCTTGAACAGCAGCCTGGCAACTCTCCCTAACCCCTTTCCTTCCCCCATATCCCCTGCTGATCTCTTGGTACAAGCATCATTACCCATTGGGACTGGTTTCTTTGTAAACTATACTCCATCTCTTAGTTTAATTGCATACTGTTACACCGTTGTATGTAAAGTAGTTTTTGGAGAATGATTGTTAGTCAGGTTTTTTTGGGGTTTTTTTTATTGAATTGACTTGCATAGCCTGGCTACTCTGGTAAGGAGGATCACTTTTACACTGGTCTGTGTTCTGTGCTTTTAGTTGCTTATTTTGCAGCCTTGTACCCACATAGTGAGGTCCCAAGAAGACCAGGACACAGTGAGGTGGTGGCTGAGATGGTGTTGCTTGTGTGCCTTGAGGGGATTGCTGAGGCCTTTCCCCTCAGACTCTTTATGACACTTACAAGCCATTGGTTGATGCAACTTACCTTCACTGAGCCCAAGACTCTCTTTAATACATCCCATCCTCCATTACTAGACTGAAAACATCATGGACCATCTGAGTGTCCTATGAATCAGTGGCAAGCCTTGTGATAAACTTGTCCTGTGTTCAGCACCCTGTTTTTGTGCCCCCCGCTCCCTCTGAGTGCTGTGTCAGGAGTGAGCTGACCGTGGGAAGGGGTGGAGGGGACTGGGTCCTTTCCATCCACCTCTGCCTGTGCTCTGTGGCTTTTGCAGGGAACATAAATTGTGTAAAAATGTCCAGTCTCAAATGCATTGAGTCATGTGTCTGAATTCATATTTGCAACTTAATTTGGCAAGTGTGACCCAATCAGTGAATATATCACTAACAGCTTTTCCTATTTACCTGCAGCAGTGCCATGGCACTGGCTCCAAGGAAAAGGTTCTTTTTGCTTAAGTCACGGTGCCAAACCTGTCACTGCCTCTGGGATGGCAAGAGGAGTGAAGGGGAGAGGGGAAAGCAGCAGGTGCAAGCAGGCTCCTGCTGTGAGCATTTAAATGCTGACGTGTCAGAATCTGGGAAATGTGTGACAGACAGTTTTCCTGTGACCTGGATCCTGACAGCTTAAGGAAGTCTGAAACTTTCTTTTTTAAACAAGTTGATGTATTAATAACAAGCCTACTGTGTGTGTATGTGGGAGAGTGGCAGGTTTTCACATGGAATGTGACTATTTGAGAATCCCATGTGATGTCCAAGTGTTGAGGCACAAGACCACGTATTACTGTCTGCCTTCTGTCCAAAGGAGGAAGTTGCCAGAATTATCTGAGAAGAAACCAAACAAAAACCTCCTCCTAAATCCAAATAAACAGGGAAGGAGAAGTCACTGGTGATGTTAGCTTCCTAAGAGCTGTGTTTCCAGGGAATTCTGTCACCAAGAAGAACTAAAATCTCTAGTTTTAACAGAAAGAGTCCAGTTTGAGAAGCTGATATTTTTGGGTGTACTGAGAATTCCCTGGTTTGCCACAGGAGATCCGTATCAAAAAGTGCAGAGCCTGTGCCTGGGTCTTTGGACCCAAATTGTTTGATAAATATTTTAGTGTTTTGCACATCTTGTTGCCAAAGATTCAGTCTAAAGCTGTCTTCCAGGGAAGGGGATCTTTATGCATGCTCATGTTTGATTCAAGCACTTGTTCTTACTGTGTGTGGTGCAAAAGAGGGAAGCTTTGTAATCAATTCTCTACTCCATTAGCATTCTCAAAGGATGTCTCTGGTCACGTCAGAGGCAATCTGCTCTCTCTGTCTTTTATATTATTATTATTTGTTTTGTTTAAAACTTCATTGTCTATGAAGTCATCTGTCACCCTCTGCTGAGCCCTGCCAGGGCACGGTCTGTGTATCTGCCTCTGCCTGGGAATAACAAAGAAGTTTCTCTGTTGCAGGCTGTCTGTCTGCCTCCCCCTCAGCTGAGGGAGAAATGGCTTGCTGAATTTTCGTGGCCCATTTGGTCCTTGGCCTCTTTGGTTGTACTGCCCTAAGGATGCCAATTAATGTTAATCTGAAGGTATAAGCTTCTCTGTTAGGTCCTGGAGCAATGCCATCAGCTTGTCCCACATGGGTCACGAAGCAGCTGCCAAGCAATAATGTTTATTGCATTTTGACTTCATATCCTTTACTTCATGATTGATCACTGTGGCTTATGTAAAACTAATAAAATGGACAAAATTTTAAACTATTGTGAAAGCTACTAAGTGAAATGTGGGCATGACGGCAGAGAGTTTCCAGCCAGCAGCTCTCATGCAGTCACTGACAATACAGAGAAAGGAGAGACAGTGAAATTAAGTGCAAATAAAAGTGTGTTTTGTTTAGATTTCAAACAAGAACCTTGGAAATTTTCCTTGTTATGTAAGGATGTAATGTTCAGTAGCACACTTTAATTCATGTATTTTATCTTATCCTTTGTGATGATGTATTTCTGTCTGCCCTTGCACACTCACCTCTGGAAAACTCCCAGGGTGATATTTGCCTGTCTAGGGAACAGTTAAGACACCGTGTCACATTTATGCTGCTTCTCATGGAGGTTTACCTTTGTTTAACCAGTGAGGGGGCAGATTGGACCCAGAGCTGGTTAATTGGTCCCACATCATAAGTAAAGTTCCCTTATTCATCCCGAAACACTTGTGATGAGGACCTGGATAAAGCGAAGCAGGGGGATCGTGGTCGCTGTGGCACCGATGGCCTCTGAGCACACCCTGGTCCCTCTGGCAATTCCCCATGGTGTGCCTGGCCCTGAGTGGGGGGATGGCCCTGCTGGAGCCTGGGGAGCTGCCGTGCTGAAAATGAATTGCTCTGTTGGACTCGGTCCACAGGCCTCATTTTGGCTGTTTGCAACTGAGTAAATCGGCCTGTCCCCATGGAAGTTAATGGGATCAATCCTGCTGTGACAGGAGAGAGAACCTTGCATGCTTGACTCTTGCATGCTTAGTGCAGTCCATGTTTTCCTGTCTCAGGTCCTTTACTCTTTCTCCTGTGCCTTGCTTCATGAGTGCATTCCTTTAAATGTGTCACAGACCAAAACTGCCAAATGCCATCTGTCAGCATGGGTGAAATCTGTAATCCCTGTGCTCTTCAGGTAACCAGCAAATCGACATGGCTGGAAATGGGGCACTTAGCCAGCCCACTAATGCTATGGATTTGTTCTTTTTTTTTCCCCCCTGCTCTCCAGATTATTGCTTACATAATGTGTGGACTAATAGTTACTGAATGGTTTACATGTGAGTTGCTTTCTGGAAGCCGTGTGTGGGCAGGGAACTCAGGATGACATAATGTAGGATTAAATAATTGCAATATTGTGTTGCAGTGCAGAAAGGGAAGTGGCTGCAGTGTGTGAATGGTGCTCTCCAGTGCATCCAGGCAGGAGGGATACAGGATGCAGATGGATGGGTCCTCCTTGACTTGTGTTCTCTGCAACTAAAATTCTTCCTGTTGGCTCTTGGAAGGATAGAGCTTTCCTAGTGATGCCACTATAAATTGAATTTATCCCAGTGTCACTGAGCTTGGCTTGTTGTACTGGTGTGTATTAGTGCCTTGTAATTGTGCATGGGTTTGCTATCCCCCATGTTTTGCTAACATTTCACAAATTAAAAATATTTTGACTCTGTTTTCTCCCTAGTCAGCACACAGCTTTCTAGATCAATGGTTTGTAGCTTTAAATAAGCATCCCAGATTTTGTTGTTCGATTTGTTTATTTGTTTTTAATTTGCTTTAGAACTGTTTGTACCTAAGCTGGCTGTGACTCAGTGTGAGGTCTTGCTGCTTTCACTCAGAAATGCAAGTTTGCTGAACTCAGCTGGAAAAGATTTTTTCATCAGTGGAGAGTGGAAAGGTGAAGAGAGATGCTGGAAAAATTCAGTTAACACTTCACTCCAGTGCTATAGCTCAGCTACGAGTATGTCTTAGGAATGTGAAAATGAGTGCTGAGTATAAACAACATAATTTTGTAATATCCAGGGTGAATCAAAAAGAAACAAAACCAAGATGTGGTCAGGTACGTTACAACCTAAAATCACTTGTCTTGCAAATACCCAGCAGTTTCTACTAAACTCAATTTTTTCCCCCTTAAGGAATACTTTTATCTTTATTTATTTTATTTATCCAGAGAAACCCTTAAAGAAGAGTTCTATGTCCTTGTTTCCATGAAGGTTGCAGGTTTCTGCTATGAGAACTGGGAAAACTCAAGCCCAAGCCTCAATATAAATCTACAAGAAGGAACACATGAGCAGAGACACAGGTGTGCCTTGTCTCTGGAAGTGTTTGCAGGCTCTCCAGGTGCTCCAGGGCTGGCTCCTGTCATCCTGTGCCATGGAGGAATATGTTCCCTATCAAACTAAAGCGTGGGAGCAGAGCCTTTGGGCTCATTATCCTTTGTGGACAATGCAGTGTGACAGTGGAACGGCTGATGAAATCTAATGCTGTCTTTTCAGTTAAAAGGCAGTGTGGTGATTACAGCCCTTCGTTTCCTGAAGGCATTTGAGTGGTAGGGATTAAGGAGAGTGAGGGGACTGTGCTAATGCCCAAAGGTTGTACTGCTGTGTGGAGTGACCTACCTGTGGAGCAGATCCAGGCTGAGCCCACAGGGTTTGCAGTTGAGGTCTGAGAGGAACTGTTTTAATTTTGAGTTTATGTATGTTGGAAGCAATTAAAGCACAGGCTGATGTGTAAATGAATGTGTGTGGTCAGTGTAACTTCATTGAGACCAAATACTACCTTTCACATGAGCAAAAGTGGTGAAGTTTCCATGAGCCTTTGATGCTTGTGGTGTTCTGCAGTTCAGAAAATGCTGCCCCTGTATAGTTTGTGGCTGTGTCTTCTGTCTTGGGAACTGGGAGAGCTAGTGAAAAACATGAGTGACCATGGAAAGTCTGAAGACCAGCTGAAGGTCTGCAGGAGAGCCTTGCACTGGGTGCTGAGGTGTGCTGGGGGATGGGGGACCATGTTTAATAAGGTGCCCGTGGAGCAAGGATTGGCTCTTTTTCTGTACAGACATGCACCTGGTGATGGTGGGGGGCACTGGTAGAGGGGTAGATTAGACCAGTGTAAATTGTGTTCTTTGCTCAGGGCAGATTTTCCTGTGTGCTTATTAATGTGCTTCAGAATGTATTCCCACACTGCTATAGAAATAGAATTGGACACAGTATTGACCCTGGAAACAGGGATGTGAAACTTTAATTAGCTGAAGTCCTGACTTATGGCTTGCTGGACTCACTGTTGAGCATCCTCTGCTGAGGCCTCAGTGGATGCTCCTGGGATCTGGCTTTGCCACTGGTTCTTTGCAAGGAGGTTACAGGCAGCATCTCCTATGGTTGGAGCAATCCAGTCCGTGGTGATTTTGATGGTACTTATGCAGTGGAGATGCCTTAACCTCCCAGGGTGCCCTCGGGTGAGCCAGCACTGGCATCTCCCAACAGCAAAGCCTCTGCCTGGCTGCTGCAGGCACCTGGTGCTGCCATGCTGTCAGTCAGGGGGGTGCTGACTCCTGAAATAAATGCTGTCCATCTAATTAGTATGGGTAGCAGCAGCAGGTTTTAATTATATGGTTAAATACACAGAAATATAGGATTGTCATATGGGATCAGTGTATTGGCCCTTTGTGGCTGACATTCTGCCTTCAGCAGTAGCCAGTGCTGGATATATTAGTGCATAACATACTTCTTTTTGCCCTTGGAGTAATATGCACAGGCTGTTACAGAAAAATTTTCCATCTTGCTTTATTGAAGCCTGTTTGTGTCCAGAAGAGAAATTCCTCTCTGTGAACCCTTTCATTCAGCTGTGGCTCAGGTTAACCCAGGGATTTATGTTTTATAGGCAAAGATTAATGAGCTCTTTTACTTTTTCCTTAGCTTCAGCAGGAGACTTAGTCTCTGCAGAATTTCCTGAGGTTTGTGGTCTCTCCAGATTTTCCAGTGCTTTCTTGTGCCTGGTGGAAATTTGTTCGTTTAGGTGATCAAGTGATGAGCTTCCAGAGTATTTATGCTCCTGGTATTCTTTCCTTTTCCCCTCTTCTTGTGAATATTTCTCATGCAAATCCATCTTGCCATTTTTGCTAATAATTTTAGTTGGTTTAGGTTGTTAGTTTTTTCTTTATTATTTTCACTCTCTGTTTAATTAGGGTTTGACTGCTGGCAGCTAATTATACAGTTCTGATCTAGAGATGCATAAAATAGTAAACTAAAGTTGTAGTTTGGTTCACATGGGAAGTTCTGTGTGGTCTCTCTGAGCAGTTGAGTATGAAAAGGATGAAGAGCAAAGCGTTCCTCCTAGTGGCAATATCCATGCATGGGATGCTCCACCATGTGGATGGGGAAAGCTGCTGATCCTTTAGCAGTGCAACTATTCTTCCTTCCTGTTGTACAAGGAAAAAAAAGATGTGAAGCAGCTATTTCCACGTGATGTTGGAGGGTCCCAGCCCACTGAATTTTGATTTTCTCCAGGTCTGTCTGCTGCCCTGTGGAGGGAGGGCTTTGCTCCCTCAGCTGTGTTGGTGTTGGCAGGAATGGTGAACTTACTCACTGAGTCCTCAGTCACAGGGGGCTGTGTGTGTGAGTTCCAGTCTGCACAGCAAATTTTAATCCATGGCCTCCTGGGAGCCTGGGACCAAGGCTTTGCAGAGTCAGGATGACTCACCAGCCTTTGGTGCAGATGCAGCTGTGTCAGCAATGGAATCTCCTCCTGCACTGATGTCCAGTCTCTCTCCAAGGGAAATCAGTGACACCTGCAAAAGCTACAGTCTTATGTGAGATAAAGTGGCACAGGGGTTTTTCCAGAACCCAAATACTATCATAAAGCCCCCATGGTCCTGGAATTTGTTTCACAAGTTATGGACCAGTAACATACCTGTCTTGAAGAGATTGGATCACAGAGCAGTGGTTGGAAAGTGGTTGTTTATAAAAAGGGTCACTGAAAGTCTCTGGAATCTCTGAGATGCTGTTGCTTCTTTGGATGCTTCCACTCAGAATTGAGCACAGTGAGGGTTGCAGGAAGATTCCTGGAAAACTGTGTTCCTGCAAGATGTAATTCCAGTCACTCAGTGAATCCATATCAGAATATGTCTAGTCTTGGCTAAACAAGTGTGGGTGTTATCTTATTTTTCATTGCGAATGCTGATAAAGGATTTAGAGATCCCACTGGAACTGAGATAAGCCTAACAGGAATTTTCCTGATTACTTGTTACTCTTTTGACACCAACTAAATTGAAAGGGGGAGGGTGGAAAGACATGGCTCTAAAGATTTTTCATTTCGATTGCTTTAGATGTGGGGGTTCATTTCCCCTAATTTGCAAGAAGTTGTTTAGCCCTTGAGTAGTGGATATTCTATATGAGTGAAATACACTGGAGTGGATTGATTTATGGACACATTAAATGTTACCTTCAGAAGCTCCTGTCCTCCCGGGTTCCCCCCCATGGTGGGCACCCCACACCTCAGTCCACAGCACCTCCCTGGGGCTGCTGCAGTTCTGTGGGGCAGTGGTGTAACTGGGTCACCTCATTGACCTCATCGTTTGGGGCATTTGTGGGTACTTTTTAAAGAAACAGCACTAGAGAAAACATAATAGTGCAGTGCCAGACTGCACCCTTTGGTGCCTGAGTTTATGTGGGATCTCTGGTAACAGTACATGGCTCTGTAAGTGAACAGTCACCCAATGCTGCTGATGGAGCAGGTTAAGGTGGGAGGAGGGGTAGTGGTAGGGGTGATGCTTTGCAGTCTGGGAATAAAGGAGTGCAAGCATTTGCTGTATTAATACATGTCTCTCTTCTCAGGAATAGTGGCTTTTCCTCGGTGGTGCCTGCTGTACATTCAGGTGCTATGTAGTTTTCCTGCTGGATATTTATGGAAGCTCATGGAATACACAGCTGCCTGTTTGAGTCTTTACATGCAGTCTGCATCCTGTCCTTCTGCATGTCCTCATGGAATGGGATGATGGGAAAGTGTGTGTAATGAGGGTAGCTGGATATTCTGTTCTTATTCACAGCATTTTGCAGCTGTAATTCACTAAAGGTATAGGAACAGTTTACCTTTCAATTTATTCTTTCTTTTCTCGTAGATTGTTTAACAAAGACACGTTTTCTTCCCTTTTGTGGGGTTTGGCCTGGAGACCATGTACCACTGCCACAGGAACTGTACTGGAGTAAAAGGGATGTAGCAGAAACACAGGTCGTGATGCACACTGTTCAAAACCTCCATTTGTAAAACCCTGCTTTCTGTTGTCCTAGTTTAGCTATCTAGACCCAAATATACTCTGCATTTGCTTCAGACAGGCTTTGTTGATAAAGCAAAAGATGAGCTATTTATCAGAGAGATTTGAGGAAAATAGTCTCACTTATGTGTGTTTGGTCTTCACTGAAGAACTTGAGTCATTAAAAGCTTGAAATCTGTCATGACTTTGCCTTTGTGTTGAGGATGTGCTTTTAAAAGCCCCATTAAAATTCGGCTGGGCATGAAGCTTTGTGCAAATCTCTGTAGCTTAATGTTTAGCTTCCATCCTGGAACTGCCATTTTTCTCTCCAATTTTTTCTTTTCTTTCCAAAAGCTGAGAATAATCTTCAAGGATTTCTATTAAAAGAACATTGAAGGCACAGTCAAGCACTTAAAAATTTGATATTGTCAGAATTGACAATAGGCACTGGTTTTTTGCAACCTCTAATACTATTTTAATCTAAATCTTGATCTACACATTAAATATCGTAAATGTGATTTGAACCTAGAGAAAGAGTTCCACAGTTTCTGGCTCCTTAAAAGGAGTTGTACTTTGTTAGAATCATGAAATTATGACAGATTATTTAGGGGAACAAAAATAGACAGGCAGTTAGAAATTTTTGGTGACATTTAGTTAAAAGACTACACTGTAAAAGGAAGAATATCTCTAACTTGTGGTAGCACATGGTGGGAACATGCAAGGGCCTCATGTTTCTGGCCTGGTAATGAGAGGTTCAGAGTCCAAAACCTTGTCAGTGGGCCCAAGTTGTGAAGAAACTTTAGCAATTCAATGAACAACTTTGCTTTTTTAAAAACCAGTGATATTATTTAAAACTTCAAATGGTGCACGCAATGAGCATCAGCTTCATGTGATTTTGCCTGGTAATTGTCTATGTCAAAACAAGACATTGGTATTGTTAGGAGATGTGTAAACAAGGCTATTATGTGGTGGTTTTATTTTTCTTCTTTTTAAAGTACCGTATCTGTTTTCTGTTTGAGCAGCCCTGAGACATCTATTCATAAGATTTTCTGCAGCACCTGCTCGAGGGTATCATTTACTACCGAAGGACATGATTGTTTGCTCTACCTCCCATTGTAAATTTAGGGACTGCCACAAACCTTGAAGCAAAATAAGACAGAGCAGCACAGCAGATACTGTTCCTATTGATTCACAGGTAGTACAAATCTGATTCTGTTATTAACACTTTTTTCTTGCAGTGTGATTACTCTGATTCCACTGTAACTTTTTATATCACAGTAGTTGAGAACAAAATTAGGCCCCCTGTGTTCACAGATGAAATAATGACTCCAGAATACAGCTTTCTAGCTCTGCTGGTATCCCCCACTTATCCATATTCCAGTTGTTTAGGGATCCCCATTGCTCTGGGATGTGTTTCTGTGTATCCCCTGTTGTTGCTGTGCTGTGGGACTGGACTGCACCAAAATCCACTGTGCAGTTGCCTCTGCCCCAGGAGCATCTGTCTGTCACGTGTCTGTCACATGATCTCTTCAACTCTCCTCATATTAAGCTCTTATTAAATGAGCAACTCCAGCTGTGCCTGATGCTTAAATGCCAGATGTGGCTGCCAACAACTATTGCCTTTGTCTTTTTTAGTTCTAGTGCTGGCACCTGGTTAATATGTGTTCCTTATCTATTATTATTATTAATTTGTTCCGCACATTTTTCACAAGGGACACTAGAAGTAATAAATCTGAGAGAAGCATTTCCATGGCAGGAGAGCTGAGGCTGCCATGGAGTGAGATTGAGTGGGATTGACTTGGACTGCAGAGCCATTTTTGTAGCACTGAGATTGTCCAGAAATTCTGCTGCGTCCTGAAGTAACAAGTGAGAAATTTCCTTTGGCAAATGCTGCCTGGTCACAGAACCTGATTTTTAAGGTGGATTGTGTTGTACTCTGCATCATGCTTGGTCAGATGATTTGGATTTGGGTTTGGGAAAGCAGCTTAAGTGCTGGTTTGAATTGTGAGTCATGGGTCACATGTCCATGGGGCTGGTGTGTGTTTGAGCTGCTGGAAGTGCAGGGTACGGAAGGACTCGGGGGAGCTCGAGGAAAGGACAGTACAGTGTGTGGAGGTGGAGGGGACCAACTCTGGCAGTGCAGGAGCAGCCAAGGAAATATTGCCAGGAACAACCAGAGTGAATAAATGTCACAGCACCCAAGTTGAGTATTATCAAAATAACACTCTGGAGGGTGAGGAGGAGAGAAGGGGTTGAGGTTTTTCCCTCCCTGTTGAGCAGGATTGTAGAGGGGAGCAGTAAGAAAGGTGGGGACATGGTGTGAAATTGGCTCACTGTGATGTGCAGAAAGGCAGAGCTGCAGCTCATGGAGATCAAGGGATTTGTGAAAGAGCAGGAAGAAAAAAACTTGAAAAGGAATGGTAATCTTTTTTACATTAAATTTAATCTGAAACCAATCTCCCAGTCCAAGGCTCACTTTTTATGATCCCTTGGCTTTAGACTGAATATAAATTCCTAGAACCCACCAGGTCTGGTGGTGTGCCATGGAAACTGTTCCCTGTGCCTACTGCAGCATTATACGTCCCAGCATTTTTGGGCTGTAATGTCTCATCAGTCACCTCATTACCCATGTGCTGCAGAGGGGCTCCTGTCGTGGTATGTCTCCCTTATTCTCTGCTGCAGGTTTATCTGCTGGTTCCTGCTGCTTTGCACTCCCAGTTAGAGGTCTGGAAAGAGGGAGAGTGAATTTCTTGCATAGCTCTTCGGATGGTATTGTCCTGTTTTATTGCCTTGTTTGTTATGTGGAGAATAGAGTAGGTGATTCCTGGTTTCCTTTCCTCAGCTCTGGAGCAGAGGACAGCTGGGCTTTGGTAGCTGTGATTTGAAATGTGTACCTTTAACACTGCTTTAAATGACTTGATGACAAACCCCAGATGCCACAAGAAGGATGTGAGCATCCCTCCTCAAAGCAGAGACTTGCTGAATTGCAGTTCCTGTTGCTGCTTTAGATGCTATCCAGACTTCATGAAATTGTGTCATGAAAGTGTTTGTAAGGTAGAAATTGTCAGCTTGCTATGAAGTTTCACTGAAAGTAGAAATAATAGGGTAAAAATGTATTATTAATACTGAGATTCCTGGCTACATATGGAAACCATTTGACAGATTTCAAGCATGCTGTGAGTTTCAGGTAGAGAAAAAGAGAAGAAAACTGCTAGTGAGGGAAATGTGGGAGACATAGATGAATCTAGAAGACATCACAGGTTGTGGTGTTTACTGTGAGACAGAATTAAAGCTGTGCTCTTTGCTTCAGGTGACAATGGAAGATTTGGGTTGGTGGATTACAGGCTCTTATGCCACAGGCACACACCTCTGGCTCTTCCCAGCTCCCCTCCTCCTGCCTGGGAAGGGACAGCAAAATGCACCCAGCAGACTGATCCCACAGGGAGGGATGCAGCTGTTCCGGGGCAGTGAGATGGAAGGGCAGTGCTACAACACACTGGGAGGAGGGTGAGCTGCCTAAGGGTAACAGCAGGCCTCCCTGTGGAGAACTAATCTAGACCATGGCTTAAGGTTTTGTTGCTTCTGTCCCATAGAACCAGCAGCCAGTGCCCTCTACCCAAGCTACTAAAGCCCTGCCTCACAGATACATCACTCTCTTTCATTGTCATGGCAACTCTTTACCTTGTGAATATCTTTAAGCCTCCACTAGAAGATCCCAGTAAGTTTATTGCTGTGATCCTGGTAAGTGCAAGTTCACTGCTGTGATCCTGGAATGCTGACAGCTCTCACAAGGTCCCCTTCACCCAGGTCACGTGCTCTACTTTTAGCCTCTGCTTCTTGCTGTAAATTTTGATCTGATAATATCCAGGATGAAAGGAAGACCATCCTCCCGGATGGCTGAGTTAGTTTTCCTTGTAACATTTGAGTTTGCACTAGTGGCTGCTGGGTACCCCTGGAAAGTGATTGCTGCTGGGCTGTTATTGTCCTCTGGAGCCTGAGTTACCCTGCAGCAAGGGAGGACAGCCCACAGCCCAGGAGAGCAAGTGAACACTGCAGCAAGAGAGAAAAACCCTGAGAGAAAATGCTAATTACATATTTTGACCTCGTTGCGTTAGAGATGGCATCACCCACATTAACCACTATTCATGATGGTTCCCCAGGGCCTGAATTGCTTCTGGACAGGGAGACATGTCTGGGGCTTTTATTGTGGCTGCCTGGTTAAGTTACAGAATGAAATATATACCATGTAATGCTTGTGGACAAATTCAGTGGTTCTTAGCTGCTTTTGCCTGCCATTTGTCTTCCGTAGCTGTAAGTGGCCTCTGTAGCAGACAACAATTACAAGACCAAAATAAAATCCTGGCCAGAGGATGGGAGTGAGCTGCCCAAAGAGGGTGGGGGTCAAGCACAGTGTTCCCTTTGTAGAGGAGGAGGGAAATTGGTCAGTAAATTAACAAAGAAATTTGTTCTGCACATTTGCTTTAAAAGTTGGCAGGTGGCTCAGTTATTTGTGTGCATGACTAGGGGCCAGAATTTGTGGTGCAGTGTTGTCCTGCTCAGTCATCCTTTTAAAATGTTCTCACTCTTTGGTACCTTGTACAAGGCAAGATTTCTCCCAAATGAGAGTTGGTAATGGAGCGAGTTAAGTGTGCTCGTGATCTGGGGGTAGGATGGGAGTGGGCAGAGGCAAGTGGGAAAGAGACACTCTGTGAAGAAAGGAGAGGACAAGTTATTTTCTGTAAACCTTCTTAGATTAAATCAGTGCTGCATTTCAGAGAGGTAGAACTTGATGCCTAGAGGGGGGACCATGACTGGCATCCCCTGACTGACTTAATATTCAGTGCAGCTTCCCCTTGTGGGAGCACTGGCCTGCCTACTCTGAGTCTGGTTAAAACTAGGTCCAGTTTGTCACAAGGTGTGTTCAGCTGCCTTCCCTCGTGTTCCTGTAAAAACAAGACTTGTATACACTTGCTCCTGGCACACAAATGTCTGGTTTCTTTTGTTTGTGCACTGATTTTAATGGCATTTGAATGAAGGATGGGGGTCTCAAAGCTATAAGAAAGGAGATCTCCTGCCTCCATCTTTTGAGTTTCTTGCTTTTTAGGGAGTCGGAGAAAGGGTTTTTACATAAGTGTATAAGACATCACAGAATCTGCACAGAGGAGTCATGTTCTGGTCTCAAACCCACTTAATTCATCTCTTGAACATCTTTTACAACAAATCCATTGAAAACTGGGCTTTAGAAGTGCAGAAAATTAATTTGCTTTCCATGAGTGAGCACTGATCCCTGTCCTAGTGGTGAGCAGTTGGATTTACCCCAGTCAGACACCAGCTCAGTTTGAAGTAAGGAATGATGGGATTCACCATGGAGGTCAGTCCTTCAACTCTGCCTCCACAAATCCCAAACTGAATGAGCAAAACAGGTTCTAACACACAGGATAGGATGCTGGGTCTGCTTCTTTGGGATTGCCTAAGCTTCCAAAATGTTGGAAAGAACCCCACACATACAATGTAAATTTTAAAGTGAAACCATGACTATAAGGTTAGGTCTGTCTCTTTCTTTGTGTTACCCTCGCTGTGAGAAGCCTGTTTAATTTTCATATGTTAAGTGCATTGTCCATATCCGGATCCAAACAGTGTCATGGTCTGGCCTTCTGTAGAGGTACTGGCACCATCTTCTCCGTGTGCAGAACAAGTGCCTCTCAGGGTTCACCCTCATCTAATTTGTCATCAATTCATCTCATTTGGTAAGGCTATATTTTGTATCATGTTGCTTGAAACCTGGACAAAGCACAGACATAGTCTAAGCTATTGCCTCATTTTTACTTATTTAAGTCCCATGCTGCCAACTTGACCCATTTTTTTCGTTCTATTGACTGTTCAAATCTTGCAGCTTAATTAGTCAAGGAAGGCACAGCTGATCCTGGAGTGAAACCCATACCCACACATTCTGTCTCTCTGAGATCCAACCCTTGTGTTTTTTTCCCCATTCTGGGATGTAAACTGTCTGTATTACACTGCACTGTAATAGACCTCACTAGCCATTATCATTATCAGTGGGTACCAGCTTAAAAACCCAGTGATCAAAGAGCAAAAATGCTGGCAGCTAAATGGAGAAATCCAGCCAGGAGGAAAACAACCCAGAGCATCAGCCAGACGGCTGCTAGTCCCTGTACAGAAGAGGACTGTGCAGGACAAGTCAGCTAAATGTTGTCTGACATTTAGAAACAACTGTTCTGTTGTATTTGAGAATGGTGGTGAGAAACCCCAGCCCAGTGCAAATTGCCCACAGCACACCTCAGAGTGACCACAAACAGGCTGAACCCCCCCTTCCTCGGTGTGGGGGTGTGGATATATATAGGCAGCCAATTATCTCATGGATTGTATGTTCCTCATTTATTAGAGCCCTAGGATGTCTTTAAGCTTGCTTGCTCAAACCTTAGTAAATGTTGTTACACCTGGGAGCCTTATTTGTGTTCACATCCTACTGAATTTAGGCTTTTTCTCTTTTTAGTCATAATTTTTTTTTCTCTTCAAAATGTTATTAACTAGAGCATTAAATGCTGGCCTCCAGCAGGGCCTTCTCCATATGTTTACAGCAAATGTTTTCTCCATAGAGAGAGGATGTATGTGTGTGAGGGAGCATGCAGATATAATGGGGCAGCTCCCACATCCAGCTTCCCTGGCAGGCAAAACTCAGGCACTTAAAAATGGTTTTCAGCTCAAGTAATTCAGGTGGAAACAGATTGTAACATCTCTGGGTGCACCTTTCACCCGTGGGCAGCAGAGGGGTGCAAGCACCACCATGACAAGACCCCCTGCCCTGTGCTGAAGGTTGGCCCATCTCCCACAGGAGCCTGGACTGCTGTTCCTATGGCAGAGGACGCTTTATCAGGCAAGTTGGACTTCAAAGCCAGTCAGACTGACTTGCCCCTCTCCACTCTTCTTTCCACCCAAGTTCTGTGCACAAGACATGTTTCTTACCAAGTTTAGCTTTGACTTTCTTCCCCTGTGAGCAGCTGGGAGGATGCAGCACATCTTCCTTCAGTGTTCCTGAGCATCTCCCTGTGTATGGAGGCTGTGAGATCGTGGCGGTGCATAGCCTTGAGCTACAGCATTCCCAGAAAACAGCCCTTTCCTGTAGGGTTAGGGACTGTTGTAATGCAATTCCCGTGGTTATCAGTTGGATCTGGACATCACTGCACTGTTCCCCCCGTGTCAGCTCTGCATAGTTTGACTGTTCAGGTAATAGCAAAGGCAGAGTTAATTGCAGCTGTTTTGAACTGAAAATAGCAAGTAATATTCATCAGTCGTATCCCCCTTTTGGCTTGTAATTAATTCATGTGCTGACCCCTATTTTACACAAATGTGTGATGTTCACAATGATGTACTTTGAAGGACTTCTATTTTGTGTGTGCTCATCAGCTGCTCCACCTTCATAATTTGTCTTACTGTGGCTGTTGCCCAACATGAAGGTTTTGTTTCTGCTTCCTGCTCAGCAATTGATATTTAAATGGGGAGAAACAAATAGAGTAACAAATAATATGCTTTGGTACACATTTTCATGAGGAATAATTGTTTGAACTAAAAGCTTTCAGGATTCATTAAGCACTGGGCATTTGTGGAAAAGCTGTCAGAGCATTTATGCATAATGGAACATGAGTGACTATTGCACACTGAACTCTGCCCTTTTAGATTATGCATATATTTGTGACCCTAATTGTGTATAGTGTAACATCTCCTGAATCAGTTCCTCACTATTGCAAGGAGAGGAGTGGAAGCAAGAAAATCTGGGTTTTTTTCATTTGATTGTTCATAAATACTAAAAAAACCCCAGAAAACAGTTGTTAAAATTGAATGTTAAATGTTAAAATTAAAAATATCTTTTTAAATTGGGAGAACCACACTTCCTCTGACTTTCAACTGGAATAGCTTAAATTCGTTGTCCGACTTCAAGGTGATGTACAGCCTGTGCTATAGATCATATGTAGGACACTGAAATTATTTGTTTGGCACAGTTGTTAGTGATGGAAAGCCCAAGCCAGGAAGTGTACTCTGCACCTGATGAAACACCAAGAATGTATCAACATTCCTTTGGGAAAGCTGCAATAGTTAATACATTGGCCATAAGTTATGTAGGCCATTCCAAACAAGTTCAAGTAAAAATAACTATACTGTAAGATACCCACTTGTGTTCACAAGTTTTTATATATGTTACAGAGAAACTGCCTTAATGTTCCAAACACATTGAAAAATGGGGTGAAATGTAACTCAAAGCAGGCAAAGCTTTAAACATGCCTTTGCCTGTATTTCTGTATCTGGGCACTAGTGGTAACTATAGGTACTTTTATTTCATCTTTCTCCAGAAATTCTCCAGTGTTACCTGCCTGTAGTTGCAAAGGCTGTCTGGTCTCTGTTCTGGAGAGATCCATGTGGCCTGGATCTGCTAAAAAATCCCTGAAATCTGCTAGGATTAGTGTCTGAGGACATGTTGTAGCAGACCTGGTGCCTAAGCAGGTGCATTCGGGAGGATTTGAGTAGTTTGAAGCTGAAAGGGGCAGTGGAGCAGTTGAGAGGTGGTGTGAAGATGATACCTTTGCTTGTGTCCAACCCAAAGTCAGGTAATACTCACAGATAGACATAGTGAGCCTTTGCACATGAAATCTGTAGCAAATACTCTGCTGGGCTGAGTGGAAGCAAAAATGGGCCAGTTCTCTGGAAACTTGTGTTCTTTAAGGGTCATCTCGAAAGTGTAACTGAGCTAAATTGCATCATCTCCTGAATTACTGCCAGCGTTAACAATTTAATATTTTCTTTATATTAACAGCATCTTCCCTTAGTTTTCCCCAAGGGGTCTCTGCCCCCTCTCCCCCAGTGAGTTGCTCCTGCTGTGCTGCTGGCCAGCAAGTATTGAAGAGATTTCATTGCACTCGGGATGCTCTGCCGTTCGAACCTGCTGCACACAGTTGATTGGATGGTTTATGCTCTGCTGCAGGGGCTCTCTGTCTCCTGCCCAGCCTTGCATGACTCCAGCTCTGGCACTTCTGCCTTCCCAGACATCACGGGGTGTATCAGGGTGTATCAGTGCTGCTCTGCTGGAGCACCTGTGATGGGAAGGGCTGCTGTCACGGCTGTTGTGTGCAATGCCCATGGAGATACATTTTCACCTATTTATTTTCCAGCTCATGTTTCCTGGGCATTCTGATGTGATAGACAGTGACTTTTGCTTGGCAAAACCAGCTTTGTGTAAGTGGGGCCTGGGCTGAGCTGTTGGTTAGTTTATTTTCCAGTGATTGTTTCCTGACTGCTTTAATGGCTACTTCATTACATCTCAGTATTTAATGGCTTATGAATAACTTTGGGACTCATTTTCATAATATCAATTTGCAGTACCTAGATAACTATTAGTTTTCATTTTATTGGATTAATGATTGTTCTAGAAGGTTAATACCAGTAGTTTGGTGGCACTAGTGGTGCATTAGCATCTGTTTCTTGTTGAGTCATGTGTCCCTCTGGGGAGACCTGTTCTTGCCCCGAGTCAGTGGGTGAGCAGCCCATGGAGGAGGCACATGTGGAAGTATGAATCTGGAACGTTTATTCTCGTGTTTTGAAATGGGTTTGGGCACAGATGAGAGCAGGGCTGTCATCTCTGTGATTGCCCAGGATTTGCTCTTTGCTTCACAGGCAGGTAATTCCCCTTTTTCTTCTTCCTTTCATCCTTTCCAAAATCCAACACTTATTTAACAGCTTATTGCTGCAGAACCAGCAGTGGACTCTGCAACACTGCCCTGAGATATACTGGCTCCTAGAAGTGATGCTACACTTCCAGTCTGAACTTACCTTCACCCTAAAGTCACTGGAGCACAGTAGACTTTCCTGCTGAACTAAATGGACCTTCTAATGCTCCATTTTTGTTTGCCAGGTGGGTCCTCCCAGTCAGTAGTGAAACCACTCTTCCCATCTGCTTTGTAAGATACAAACCCTGTTATCTCTGTTATATCTGTTATCTTAGTGGGCTCACAGCCCACTAAGAAAAACAACTGGTGAGTCTGACAGGATCTCATTTTATAAACTGGTGTTGGTTGTCTTAAAATTGAAGACTAATGTAATTCACTTCCTTAGATTAGCTAGAACTGGTGTTAGGTTGACAGGTCGATAAGCACTCATTCATTGTATTTAAATTCTGACATAACATTAGCTTTCTTTAAGTCTCCTGGAATGACAGAAGTATTCTAAGATTTAATGAAAATAACCAGTATTTTTTATTGCCTCTCCTCAGCCAGCTCTTTTAAACTCTTGAGTGCAGGTTACTTGCCTTGAAATGTCTAAATTTAATAACTGCGGTATAACAGCTTTGTGTTACTTGTTAAAATTGCAGTATTTTGTTATCTTCTGTTGTGGAATGGAAGCTCTTTTTGAGCACTTTTTACATTATTACTCTTGCTTTTAGTGCTTTTTTTTTAAACGTCTTTAGCATTTAATTTTGCTGCCTGGAGAATTTATTCTTGTATCGTCTTTCTTGAATGCTGCTGTCTACAGTTCCTGCCTTGTATTTATTGCTATGAATTTACTTCTTGATTTTTCTCTCTTCTGTACAGTTTGGGGGTTTTCTTTAAAAAATTAGTCTGCATTTTTATTGGCTGTGGAATGAACATCAGATGGAGTGTTCCAGCCTTTAAGTGCAAAGCCCATATTTCAGTTCATCTTTGATTTGTAAGTAGTTTTCAGGCAAAGTGTCCTGTGTGTTCTGAAGCAAGTGAATATAAATGTACTGACTTAGCTGGCAAAAGACACTTTACTATCAAAAACCTGCTAAGGAGGGCATATGCATCCAAGGAATGCTAGTAACTGTTGCATTATTATTAATTTTCCAATGAAGTGATTTAGTAATGGACGCTTACTGCAAAGATAATTTAGCTGCTAAATTCTATCTAAATTAGGTGTGCACTTCCACTCTGCACACTGGCACTTCTGTTGAAAACAGATAAAATTTGAACGCATTTAGTAATTGAAGAATAGAAATTAGTATTTAGAGTATTTTGTATATTTTCTTTTCTTTCCCCCCCCTAATTGTCTGACTTTATGCTGCTTTCCCCTCTCACGTCACCTGAACCAGCAGGGCTGTTGCTGGTTCATCCATTCTTTGTGGGAGAGTTTCTTTGTGTGATCCATGGTTATGGATTAAGAGCTTTCAGTGCATTACTGACAGAGCAGCATTGCTGAATACTTAGCAACAAGCTCTTTCTCTCAAGTGTTTTTAATGAAACAGAAGTTTCTTGTTGCCATCTAATAGGTTTAAATACTGTTAAAAAGAAATCCCCTCCATTTCAGTTAATCAGATTTTGTTTGCTGCCCGTGATAACATAAGCTTGCTAGTTCTGACATGTTGAGGGAGATGAGACCTGAATGTTTAATTTTAAAAAGAAAGGCAGAAAAAGATGGGATTTGTGTGGGAAAATTTCCTTTGCAGTTCATAAAACCAAGAAGAGGGAGAAAAAGGATGCAGTAATAAATTTTGTTCCTTTTACAGCTCATCTTAAAGCAGAATGCATGAAAAATACTTGCAAATACATACACAGTAATGTGATTAAATTTTCCTAGCAGTATATTTTTCCTTCAAAATTAATATCAGAAATTTGCTTGGTTTTTCCTAAGAATATAACAAGAATATTGTTTGCCAAACACTCGTGTTTTTAACTACTTCCCTAAGGAGCAGCTTGGGAACTCTCCAAGGATTACCATACTGCTGACTTCAGAAAAAATTAGAGAGCAGAGAAAGAAATTTATTTGCAACCCAGGCAGCAAGAGAAGAACAAATCCCAAGTGACTGTGGGAACTGCTGACACCGAATTGCCTGGAAACAACATGTTTGGTGCATTTTGGGATCCGGCTGTTGTGTGACACTGAGAGGCCCTCGGGTTTGAGGGTAGAGAGTGAGTCCCTTCACATCTCCAGGGGCTGGGGGGGCACAGCTGCCTCAGCCAGGCCAGGGGTGCCCAGGGGGCACAATTCTAAAAATTGTACATAGTTGGTAGTACTTTATAGCAAGGACTTGTCTGACACTTCCGATTTATCCAACAGGCTTTCCCATGTTATAACATTTGCCAGTCTGTGACCTTTTCATCTGACCTTTCCTATGTGCAGTTGATGTGGTTTTTTTTTTTACTTATTTACTACATATACATTTTTGGTTAAAATGAGTTTGAGCACTATAGAATGTCACAAGGGAATCGCCAGCTTTGCATTCAGTGGAGAGACTGGATAATATTTGCTGAAGATCTAATAACCCTGTATTGTATTAAAATGAAGAGCAATATTCAGTAACTCCCTGCTCTGCAAGTGAGGCTCAGATGATAGGGAAAGAAAATAGTCCAGGAATATATGAGTCTATATTATGCTGTAAATACACAAGGGAGCTCAATTAAGGTTGTTCAGGAAATCTTGCTTGACAGTTTGCTTTGAATGTGTGATTTTTATAAACTTGATGCTCTTTTGGAACAGTAGTTTCTAAACTACAATGTGTTCTCTAAAGAAATGTATAAACCACTTGCTTCAGGGAGAACCTATAAGCAAGAACTGAGATATATTTGGCTCTCACAAGGTGCTGATCTTGTTAAGAAATGTCCGAGTTGTGCTGGAGGCCAGTGCTGTGTGTGGGTCTCGGGGTGTTGGGAGAGGACCTTGGTCCCACCCGGTTCCTGCTGAGCAAAGAAATCTCAGCACTGAGTTTGTTGGTGTCTGTTGTTTTCCAAGCCTGTGTCTTGTAGGCAGTGTTGGGAGTGGAAAGTGTGGATGTGAAGGGACTTGCTGTGTAGGCCTTTGGTGGTGGCAGCAGTGAAGTGGTGAGCGTTGTCCAGCCACTGCTGCTCATCTGGGGGGAAATTCAGGAACCCTGTGTGGGCAAAAGGTGGAGGCCTGGATTGTCCCTGCTCACATGAAGGCAGCAGTTTAAGGCACTGTTAATGTCACAGCTTTGTGAGACATGGCTGGGCAGGGCCCAGAGGGGTCTGTACACACAGCTGGGCTCCAGTTCCCCGTAGCAGCATCTCTGGACCAAGAATGAGGGCTCTGGCTGGTTTGGTTTCCAGGGCTCTGCAGTGACAGGTGTGTTGGGCTGTGACTGGGTGGGTTCTCTCAAGGTGACCCTGTCCTCCCTTTGTAGCTTTACTTAAGCTGTTACCTGGAAGGGTAGTGGGGGGTGATACCCTTCAGGTGGTTAAATTGGACACAGAGTTCTGTTATCATAGAATAACATAGACTACCAAGGAGTTCACACCACCATGTATTGTGCTGTTGTGTCTTTGGAACACAGGATTAGTGAATTGTCCAGATATCTGACTTCTGTATTCAGTCCCTGAGGTCTCACAGGTCTTGCCCTCAAAGGGGAAATACATGTGCATACTTTGAGGTTTATACATGTGTTTTGGAAAAGTAGGTGGTTGCCTCTCTTAACTACAGTGGAGTCTTTCTCCTCTCATATTCCTGCAGAGAAGATAATTTAATTGTGATCCAGTTATGCACAACGTAGTCTTTTAAATGGTTGATTTCTTTATTCTTATTTGGGTTTGTTTTTTTTAAACTGGCATTTTGAAAGTGGGTGCCAGTTGGCATTCTGCATAGGGGAACAGCATCATCTGCTCTGTCAATATTTTATCCTGCTGTATCTTGTTCAATGTAAGTTGAAATTAATTGCCTTTTTCCTTTCCTCCAAAAAACCAATTACAATTCTATCATCTATTCAGTATTAATACCAATAAATGTATCCCTTTTCCCAGATAAATATTCCACTTAGTACACAGGTATTCTACTTACCATAGGTTAATGCATAGGCAGAAGTTACATCAATTTCAATTAAATCCCTCTTGCCAATTGTTATAGAATTTTGTGTTTCTGTCCTTAATTTGAGTTAAATGTGGCTTATATTGATGGAGTTTAAATAATTTCCTCACTGAACATAATTAAAACATTGCAATATCAAGATTGGGAATGTCCAGTTGAGTGGGGCTTTTTTCCCGTGAGTTTTATACTGCAATGTTGATACCAGATATATTTAAACATTTTATATGTGTAAGGCAGTGAAAGACTGAGAACCTTTGGTGAAACTCAGGATGATGGGAGGAGGGATCAGGATTCTCCTCAGGCAAAGATGCTCCTACTTGGGTTGTGAATATCAGATACTATTTGAATACTTTGGGTATTTTGAGCAGACTGACTTTACTGATGGTGGGAAGGACAGGTTGACTCTGTGTTTTTGTTCCCCCAAACTCTGTATTTGGTTATATTTGGGGAGGAATGAGGCAATGGGAAAGTAAAACTAAGCAATGGCCATTGAAACCAGACAGGATTTCAAATGTCACCCAAGTCTGGGGATGCTTGGCTTTGCTTAATAATATGGGATGTGTATGCAAACCCCAGGATTTATCACTTTCAGAGGTATCACAGCTTGTCAGAACTGCCACGAAGTGTTATCCCCTTGTGCCATTGCCTGCTGCACTGTCTCACCCCAGGACCTCTCCTGGCCCTGGGAGACACATGGAGCACTCAGCAGGAATTTGTCCTGATTATTCAGTATTGATCCATACAAGCAGCTAAAAGGGAAAATGCTGAAGGCTTTTGCAAGGACTCAGGTCTGTCAAACTCTGCAGGGTTCTAGGATTCTTTTTGGTTTCATTTTGCCTGACTTTAGCTCCTTGACAGGTTACCTTTTGGGTTTGAGTTCACGAAGTACAAGACTTGGCCCTCAGTCCTGAGTGTTCCCCATTCTAGTGGAGTCTGGCTTTTACAGCACTGTGATGGGAACTCCCCAGCAATAGGTCTCACCAATATGGAATATTCCTCCCCACACACCCCCCATGCTTGGAATGTCAGCCCTGGAGATCTTGCTTTTGTTTTTAATGTGTTCAAACAAGATGTGGGTACAGTTTGCATAAAAATAGCCATATATAAATTAGTCATCTGCTCCTAAAGTGATAAAGAGTGATCTAAATACTGCTGTGGGGGAAAAAAAAAAGTGTTCTCTAATCTGTATACACATTGAAGAATAGTTTTGTTTGGCTCAGGAAAGCACTCAGCATGAACTCCCTCCTACCCAACTACTCCAAGAGCTGATACTACAGTGAACCATTCATGTGGCAAATTAAAAAGTCTGGTGGACGGATGATATGGTTCCAAGAACTCAATAAAACTTATTACCTACAAGACTGATCTTTCTATTTCGGTGACATATGCGCTGGTAGTTCTGCAACAGCAGGAATAATTAAGAAAAAAAAATACAGTTTTAGTATTTTGAGGCTTCATTTTAATGGAGCAAAAGAACTAATTTCTACCACAGTATGTGCAGGATTAAGTGAAAATCTCCCCTCCATTACCTTCCCAAAAAGGTTTCCTAATCAAAGTCATGTTTGTTAAGCTCAAATGGTGATGGAGGCGTGAATATATTAAGGGAAAACCTGAGAGGGCTGAAGTAGACAGGAGTGATTGGACTTGCCTCGTCAGGGATATGAACTATCAGCTTAATCTGGGGAGGAGCCTCCTGGCATTTAGGTGGAATGGCAGCTGAGAAACACACAGTTGGTCTTCCCTGTGAGTCAACTGATCTTACAAAATCTCCACGTAAGAGAGTTTAGAAACTAAGCGAGTGCTGTCACATCCCTTTGGTCCATGAACTGTTGGTGTCTGTTAGTGATTCTGCAGGACAGGAGACAAGAAGGAAAACCTTCAAATCCCAGAATGCGAAGTGAGGCAGACCCCAAATGAGAGTTGTTTGAACACTGAGTGGTGTAATAAATCATAATTACTCTGCAAGAATCTGTCCCTTCTGCCAGCCTACCTTTATGTGACCTAGAGGTACCAGTGGAAGCTGAAGAAGTGATGTCTTTCATTTTGAGGGTGCATTTGGAAGTTCAGCCTGGAAGAGGGGCACTGACTTAAGCCCTATAAACAGACTGGGGTGCCTGCTTGGTCAGCCACTGTCTGAGCAGCAAGGAGGGTGTGTAAGGTGGAACTGGAACTGCTGTATTGCTTTCTGTGCTTTTTTCCCAAGAGAATGTTGGATAACCCCTTGAAGTTGAACCTGCAGAGGCCAGCTGGCACCCTTACAAGAGTTACAGGCATCCTCCTGTTTCTGGGATAGTATGAAATCATTTTAGCTCCATCTTTTTTTAATTGAGGGGGTGAAGGGGAAATAGATCATCAGTTCCCTGAACCGGAAATCTTATTGGATAGTCATGGAATCATTAAGGTTGGAAAAGATCTCTAAGATCACAGAGTCCAACCATAAGCCCAGTACCACCATGTTCACAATTAAACCACATCAGACTCCTTTTGAATGCTTCCAGGGATTATGACTCTACCATTTCCCTGGGTAGCCTATTTCAATGCCTGAATCCTATGACTGTGTATGGGAATTGCAGTATACTTTTAGATCCTGGGAAAGAAAAGCTGCATTCTGTCATATAAATATGGGTTAGGCTTATGCTGGCGGATGTGTTTCTGCATAGGTCAATTGAAATCAATTGCTATTAGTTGGTATAGGCCTTAAAATTAATAGGCAATTCCAACTCTAGGCAAAATTTACTTCCATCTCCACTAGTGGCAGCATTGTGTACACCGAGCTAAATTCTCATTATACACTAGTTGTGTTCCAGTGTTTTGATGCCAGCAGCACAACTGTGTGTGTCCTTGATCTTCTCTTTCTTCTGAGCCAAGTACCTTCAAGAAACATTCTGGGCTAATGATGACCATGCAGTAACAGTGACTCTGCAGTACTGGCAGCTCCCAGTTGCACACATAAGATCAGGAGCTTGACTGTTAGAAGTATTTTGGGATGTTCCTTTTGTCTGTTCCCTTAGCTTTCTCCTCTCATTTGCTTATATTGTCTTTGGAGGGATGTATTTCCTTCATTTGATGAGCAGGGAGGGCCTGCATTGCTGGATGTGTTTCCTTTTATAGCCAGTTCTGCTCTTCAGCAGAATTTGCAGATGGAGTAATTGCTGTGCACGCAGCACCAGCTCCCTTTGTTCCTGCCCTGACAGGTTGCTTTTCAGTTGACTTGACTTTGAAGTTCTGAGTTCTCATTTCTTAGAAATTTGTTGTGGTTTTTTGACATTATTTCTTGTATGTTTACGAAGCTTTCCATTCACATTCCCTTCTTGTCACTGCCTGTGCACTGGCTGGTTACGAGAGATTTGGGGGGTTATAAATAATAAAACAGAACGAGGCAGATCTATCCCTTGTTCAGTTCAGCAAGGCTCTTGGGAAGCAAGATTCTTATTAATGCTCATCTTCCTGCTGGTGACACGAGGTGGGGAAGGACATGCAAGGCTAAGGGGATGGCATTGTTGTGCTTTCATGGGTTTTGTCTCCGTGTGTGTTTGTGTTGGGCAGAGATTGGCATGAGTTTTTCAGCTCTTACACAGGATCATTGTGGAAGCAGTTCATGTGTGTTAGTTGTGAACAGATGGTAGTGCATTATTTTTGGCATGGGGAAGGAAAAGGAGACCTCACGTTGCATATGAATACACATCTCTGGGGTTTGTCCTACCAAAATGAGGATGCAAAAGTAAAAGGAGAGTGAAGCTTACCTGGGCCTTTGTGCTGTGTAGGACTTCAGTCACTCCTGGATTTATCTGTTGCTTCTGGAAGTTCTTCAAATTTACAGTGGATGCAAACAATGTAGGACTGATGAGCATATTTATTTTAGCTCGTCAAAAAGATGCTGTTTGCAATTTTTGGAGTATTAATAGAAATGGGTAGATAGATGGGCCAGCAAGTTGGGGAAGAGATATAGGGATTAGCCTGACTACAGTAACATAATGTCATTTGGGTTTTTATTATCACTGTGATTGGGACGGTGTTGTATTGGCCATTGTGATACCACAGACAAAGACCATTTGTGACAGGAAGGTGTTGCACTCCACAGCTGAGGGAACATAAGGAGATGCTGCTGTGCTGAGGTCAGTGTAATAACTGCTGGAAAGAGCCCATTACAAGCTCACCTGTATTCACTGGCTGACTGGTTGAGAAAAGAGGTTGTGGGGAGTTGAGAGGAAAGATCACAGTTTTGTTTTAGACTCTGATGAAAATCTGAACATCTGCAGGGAGGAGCCAAGAAACAGGCTGATCCTTTGCCATTGGAAGCTGTGCAATTCCTCCATCTCCACACACACCTCCCTTGCTCTATTTCCCACTGTATTCACTCACCATTCAGCTTTTGTTCCAGCTCTCAGGCTGTGTAAGGAAGACTGTGATAAAGGTGCTAATTACCTCCAAAATAAACTGCACAAGTCCATAGCGAGGAGCAAATCTGGGGAGGGGAAAACACAAGACCAGGGAATCTGAAATTGGGGTTGTTCAGCTTTTAGGATGAGTGCTTCTAGGGCACATCAGCCAACGGAGGAAGATCTGAGGAACTGGGATGCTTCAGGAGTTAATGCATCCTGGGTGAGATGTGGCACTATAGGTTCATCATTTAAGGTCCCAGCAGCATTTTCCAGATTGAGGAATTAAGGATTTGGGGCAGGGAAGTGGAAAGCTCTTTGTGTTCTGTGCAGGGTTCTGCCTGGGTTTTCAGGGCTGAGGAATTGCTCTCCAGCACAAAGCCTGGGAGATTCCAAGATGTGTGTGCTGCTGCTTCCCTGTAGTTTCTTAGTTGTCTGTCTTGTAGTTTGTTTAAATAAAACTTGACTTGTAGCATAAGAATTTTTTCTTGGATGCATTTTTAATGAGCTCTTCTGCTGTTGGTAGAACCCAGAGGTAGTTCAATGTCTTCTGCTCAGCGCTGCTGATCCTTGTCAGAAATTGATATTTAGCAATACTTTATGAATTTAAAATCAATTGAAAGACTGATTGTGTATTTTTTTTCTTAATACTGAATGTTTTACAGTGATAGGTTTTGTTTTGAATCGCTGCCATTTTGGCTGTGACTTTTGGGCTTTTCACGGAGCTGTCGGTAGCAAATGTTTTGAGGTCAGTTCAGACGCATTAAATGCTAAGACACAATCATACCTGAGTCTCTGAGAAGGTCAGCTCTGGGGCTTGCCTTGAGCCTTCTCCTGAGAGAGTAATTATATTGTTTCTCATTCCTGGGGCTCAGGAGTGCTGCTGTTACCAGTCCTGGTCAAGTTAATGATGCTGCTCTGAGCAGATGTGTAAACAAGGGTTGTACTCTGTATAAAGAAGATTTGGCTCTTCTTGTGAAGATCACTTCAATATGACAGCACTTAGTACATGCACATGTGTATATTAGCTGTTTACACAAGTGTCTATTGCTCTTTAATTAATTTTCTTTGTCTTAATGTAATGTACTGGACCATCATAAGGCATCAATATGGTACGATGGTAAAAAAATGCTTTTATATTTTTATTATAGTGTGAGTAAGAAAAAAAAAGTTATTAGTTTATAGCTTTGAACGTTGTTTGTATAAATGACAAAAACTGTGCACTCTGAAAATAATCAAAATAACAGCACTAAATTTCCAAGGATAAGACCTAGGCATGTATTTTAACTCTTTGGTGAAGGTACCCTGCAGTTTAGTTTAGATCCAAGCTGAAAGACAGATTTGATTTTGCATTACTTCTTTGTAGCAGGTATAAATTGATCTGATCTTAAAGATATAGGGATGGGGGGGACTGTTCATTTGGAATCATGGGGTAAATGATTTTTGGACCAGAAAGGAATTTCTTTGGTTTCCAAGATCCATATGACTTGCTGGCATTGGGGCTGAAAAACAGCCATTTAAAGGACTTTTGTACATCCAGTTGGATATGTCTTTTCCTCCTTGCTGTTGTTTATGGGAAACTTGTTTTTTCCCTCCTTTCTAAGTAACACATGATCCAGAGGGAGAAACTCCATGGTGATGGTTTCCCAATGATTCTAGTTCTCTGTGAGAAAACTGTACATCTCTGGGGTGTTGTAATATAAATAAACACTGTCCCTGTCTACCTGTGATAAACTTCTGAACCCAGTGTCTTTGTGAATTCTGTGTGAAAAATGATGATTATTTGCCTAAATGAACTCTATAAATAAGTACCTTATTTTAAGAAGTGTGGTTTCCACTGCAATACAGCTGCTGTATTTGGGGACAATAAGGTATTCTATTTTAATGAAGTGCCAGAAAGATTGCTTGAATTTAATACAGAATTGAAAACATACAGGAGTTTATTTTGTAGTGTATATATGCCATAATACTTCACAGTAAGTAGGTATCACATGTTATCTTAGTCTAGTAAATATGAGGAAACAGAACCTGCTACCAGCAACAATGGATCTGGCAAAGCTTGTGGGTTTGGTGGTAACATTTCCAATTTCAGACTTACTCTCCACTCTAAAGGGACAGGAGAGAGATTGCTGTGGTTTCCTCCCAACACTGCAATGCCACGGAGGGGAAGGAACCACAACCACGGTTCAAGAGGGCTCTGTGACAGCTTTCCAGTGTGCAGGGTGGACTTGCACTGACTCACACAGCTTTCAGAAAACGTTTAAAGTTCCAAAGCAACATCAGTTCCATGCAGATTTCATTCACCTACTTTGGGTCTGTGTTTGGCTCAGGTCTGAATTTTGTACAGAATTTGCCGACACTTTCTGTGTTGAGCTAAGTGTGTTCTGCAGCTGTCACTGGTGCTTCCCAGACAGAGCTGTGTGTTTAGAACTCCTCCCTTTTCCCTGTGATCAATGTGACAAATTGGTTTTGGGGTGGGAGTCGGTTGTTTGTAACCACAAATTCAGCTTATTAGGCCAGCTGGAAATGTCAGGAGAGGCAAGGTGCATAAATCTCTCTCACTTGCCCAGGAGCAGAAGCTCTGTGCTTTGTTTTACCATTGGGCACAGTCAGATTCTCTCCTGGTGTGTGTTGACACAGGTTCTGAAGTCAGTGAACCTTTCCAGAGATCTCTGAACACAGATGGTTGTCATCACTTCCAGGGGCCAGGATACCTAAGCTCATCAAAGAGTGGAATGACAAAGCTGGTTCTTGATCTCTGGATCCTAAAGGTCAACAGGAGTAACAACTTTCCCCGGACCCCCCATGACAATGGAGAGCTGTGTGGCATCAAAAAATTTCACTGGATGGATGTGCCTATGGCTTCATGCTTGCACCAGCACAACTGGGTGCTGTTATTTATTTCTATAGCAAAAAAGACATTGAGGTCTTTGTGAAGACATTGGATTCTAGGAATGCAAAGCAATTTCAAGTAGATTAATAAGAAAATTATGGAAATATAAACCGATGTGGTAGGAATTGACCTTAGGCAGATCAGCTCCCCTTTTTGTTTGCATGGAAATACAGGAACCAGTCACTGAGAGCATTTGTCATGACTGTGCCATATTTATTGTGGAAGGTGATGCAATTTATCATCATGAGTGCCTCACCAAGTCCCTGTTGCTGAGTTTGACATTGCTGTCAGTACTTGGCTCTTCACAATGAAAACTCTTGTTTGGAGTGGCCTCTACCAGTTTTGTTTTCAGTGCTATGATACAACAAGGGCTTTTGGAGACCCTTGAAAGCAAGTACTATGTCAGGCAGCCACTCAAGGGAGACTTCCCAAGAGTGGGGAAACACAGAAAACAGTACCTGGATCCTTAGACTTGGGAGACTTCAGTCTAGTAGATAACTCTTAAAGGAAGGACAGGAAACTTTCTCTTGGTGCAAAGCTTGGTCAGCAAGCCTTGAGTGGAGGCATTGGGAGTCTGCATTCCGTGTGGATCAGAGATGAGGGCTGGGAGAAAGGAGCTGTGTGTCACTTGGGATGAAATACAACGTGATCCAGTACATTTGCTCTAGATAAAAGCCTTCCCAAGAAGCCGGGTTTTATGTTGTCTACAGGGTGACAGGTTTCAGCTGCCCTCCAGAGGAAATCCTTTGGCAGTTTCCTCTCCAAGTGTGGAAGAAGCAGCCTTGAGTGCCTTGCCTGCCTGCAGAGCAGCCCAGACTTGCTGTGACTGCGGGGGCACTTGGTTTATCCTGTGGAGATGGAAGATGACTGGAAGGAATTGTTGTATGTGGGATTTGCAGGAGATGTTAGGTCTGAACCGGTCAGAAATGGCCAACTGTACTGCAGAGGTGGCTTTCTGAAGGCAAGTGCAGGAGCACAGGAGTGCCTGCCCTGGGGCAGATGCAGTCCAGTCACTCACACCTGTAGGTGCAGGGATGGGAGGAATTTTTGCAGAAGTTTTTGCAGTGTCACTTGGCAGGTTCACATGCTTCCTCTGAGTACTTCTGCTCTCACTGAGCCTGGACTGACAGTTCCAGCTCTTATTTTAATGCTGTGCAAATAGTCTTCGTATTTCAAAGTGAGCTTAGACTTTAACAACAGCTCTTTCTGCAAGAGCTGATATTTCTCAGAGTTCTCACAACATTCAAAATGTCAGGGCCCTTGGGAAATAGCAAGCCTAGTGTACAGTGGTCAGTGCTAATTACACTTCTAAATCTTCCCTCTTGTGTCAGGATGTTGAAAATTCTTTGCTTTTGTTTAACTTTGCTTTGTGATTTCCATGCTCTGATTATTTTTTATTCGCCTCAACCCTCCAGCTGCTAAATGCATTGCATGCCATCACCAGAGCACTTGTTTCTCTGTGTAGAAAACATACTGTTTCTGGGGGAGAAATACAGAAGTTGTAACTAAAGTGCTTGTCTCTTCTTATTTATATTTGTTGAGGGGTTTTTTTTGTTGTGGTTTGGGTTTTTTGTTTGGGTTTGTTTGTTTTTTAATTTTAACTATTGTTGTTTCTGCTGATAATTGTCAGCTGGTCTTCTCAACACTTGCTACTTAAAGAGTGAGCTTTTTAGCGTTGTTGGAGAGGATTGTTTAACCCAAATAGCAAAGCAATTGTTTGGTGTGACCTTTGAGTCAGTTTGTGTTTGTGGAACTGCCAGACTGACTTAGAGCTTTCTATTGCTTCTTTTGGGGGTTTTGGCACCCTGTCCTTCCTGTACAGGAGGCTGATCTTCCGGAGAAACAGACCTTTTTCTATTCTTCTCTACAGCTGCTCTCATCCTGACTTGCTCTTAAACTTGTGGAGACTCTCTCAGAGACCTGTTTGTTACCCAGAGCCGGCAGCATGGGGGGGAAAGTCATCCTGGGCAGCCACCTCCGTGTCCCTGTGCTTGGAGTGCTGCTGCTTTTCCGTGCCTGGGATTCCCATGAGGGTCTGGAGGATGGACACGTTTCCCTGTTGCTTCAGAAGGATGCAAATACCAGAGTCTGGCCACGTTTGTGTCTCTTTGGAGACTTTGAGGCTTCAAGGATACAAGTGTGTTACTGGTGTTGCAAATCCATGTTGTCAGTGCTCTGAGCATGAGAATGTCTGCTCTGCAACAAATGTGAAATGAAACTTGGGCTGAAGTGTCAGTGGAGGAGCTCTCAGCACTCACACTGGGTGCTGGTGCATTAGGACAGCTGCTGCATCTGTCAGCTGGAGCAACATGTGTGATGTGTGATTTTCAGGTGTCAAGTTCAATGTTTTCCAAAGGCCAAGCAGCTTTTACTGAAGTTGTGTTTCTTCACCTGACTTTATTTCAAACAAGAGTCTTTGAGCAACCAGGAGGAAAAACCATCCAAAGTTTTGAAGTTGGGAAGTTCAATCTTTTCAAGGGTTGTCTGACTCTGTTGTGACCCAGCACAAACAGCAACAGTGTTGGCCTTGTCATAGTTTCTTTAGTAATTTTTGCATTTTCTTCAAAACTCTTGAATCTATGATTGCTAAAGGAAAACTTTCCGAGCCCTTTTCTGTGTGTCACTAAATCTCCTTATGTTGTAGTTCAAAAGTATGGAAAACAAATAAAGAAATGCTATGAGGGCTTACAAACTCTTTTTAAAGGAGAGGGATATATATAAACATGGAAGCTTAACTGATTAAATCTCTGAATGACTCCTAAAAAATTTGACACTTCTTCGAATTGGAAGAGAACAATCTATTTTCTGAGATTGAATGAATCCAAAAGATCAGCATTCTTCCTCCTCTTTATCAGGGAAATGATGCAACATTATTCCAAGCAAGGTGAGCACTGCAGGCAAAGCCTAATCAGGACCTTGGTGACAGCCAGTCATTAAGAACCTTTTGCATCTCAGGATCTCTTTTATCAATGTGTATTTTCACAGTGCTGATTTCTTTATGCTGAAGTAGGAAAACCCCTGTGACCCAGGGCTGAGCCTGCAGGCAGCACCACCCTGGTTAGGAGATGTTTGTCCCTGTTCCTCTCCATTTCACTGTTTGTTTGTGACCCTTCGGCATTTGCTTATGGCAGGAGTCAGAGGAAAGGTGGTGAAGGATTTAACCTGAAAGAAAATAGACTCTGATAAGGAAACAAGACTTTTAACCTGGGGTATGTGCACACAGTTGGATGGGGTGGCTCTGGTTATTATTGGCTGTGGATGTGCCTGACACAGAAATGATGGTCTCTCTCCTGGTAGTGACAATGGAGATTGTCCCTGAAAGACTGGGAGTTCTCTGGCACAGGAAAAAATTTGTGCAGAAGCAAAATCTTCTGTGTGAAAGTGAGGTGTTTGAGACAATGAACAGCATGATTCCCATTGCAGTTCCTTGCTGTGATTTCCTAGAATTACATACATTCCTAGGATTATTTTTTTTCATCCTGCCTCCTTCGTGGGATATGATGATATCCCAGATGTTAGACTTGTTCACCTAAAGACTTAGTGCCTCTGTACTTCTGGTTTCCAATTGGTTTCCTTTAGATAGCTCAGAAAACATCCTGAAATGTTACTCTGTTGAGGCCCCTCTGGGCTTGCTGAAGTCCCAAAACCGTTTTCTTGGCTTTGAGTCAGAAGTGCCATTCTCTAGCTTTTGGTCTTTAGTACTTTTTTCCTAAATTCTGTGGTTTAGATTTTATTTGAACGTTTTCTGCAAGAAAGACTCCGTGACATTGCTAGGGTTCACTTAGGTGCAAAAGTGACACTATATATTAGAAGACGGAAGGGGGGAAAGGATTAAAACTAAGAAGAGTTGGCATGTTTGCATTACCTGATCTTTTGTCTTAGTGCTGCCCAGAGAAACAGAAATGTCTCTGCAAAGAGCAAAATTGGGAATTGTTTTTCTCAGTCTTTGTTTCTTTGTACATGTGCATGTGGTGTGCTGATACACCCTGACTTTAGGAGCCTAGTAGATTTGTTGGGGATTAATAACTTAGTTTTTTTAGTAGTTTTACTGAGGGTAGTGCAGACTTTGCTAATTTTCAGCTTTCCGTGTAAAGATGCACCTAGTGGCCATTATCCTTGCTTTGAACCCCCAGCTAGATTGTTCCTTCATGGCATGGCTCTTGCTTTGAGGATCAGCTCTTCCTCTTCACTCCAGATTGAGCAGTGCAGCTGTTTTTGGGAGCCTTTATGCACTGCTGTATTGTGCTAATGCAAGGTTTCTCCTTCTCTGTAATATCTCTATTATTTAATATCACATCCATCAAAGTGTTGTGAAAGGGAGCAGAATTGTGTTATGTTTCCATGTTTGGTGCAGAAAGGTAGTTTAACATAGATTTAGCCAATATATTTTTTCCTTTAAGTTGTGTATTATTAGTAAACTTAAAACCTTATACAATACTCATTAAAGCAAAACTACAGGATAAACTCTTTGTGTAAGTGAAGAATGGAAAGTATTCCAACTATTTAATGAGTTAACCTGTTCAAGGAATATTTTCCTTATAGCATATTAGGAGGGACTTTGAAGTGAGTGATAGGGTGCTGCGTAGTTGAGAAAATGTATTTTCCTTGTGTCAGGGCTGTGTTCCTGATGGGATTTCTTGATATGGGTATGAACACAGGACTGCTACAGAGGAGCAGAGCTCGACTGAGATTTGTACAAATGCACCTGCCACAGTGGATTTGATCCATTACATCTCTACAAATGTGCTTTTCATTTTGTTTCTCACACAAACCCTGGAGTGGCATTCAGGGCTCTACCAGGTTCCTTGTTATTATCCTACAAGCATGTCTAGTTCTCAAGAATACTTTCTTTGAGTGCTGAAGGGGACTCTGACATCTAGACTGAAGCTCACTTACATTTACTTGCTTTTCTGTTCTGAACAGTAATGAATTTTCCTTGGGATTTTCTTTTTTCAACCAGTCCAAGCAGGAGTTTCTGGACTCAGGAGAGACTCCACAGCAGCAGAGGAGTAGGAAGCCACTCTTCCCTGAGAGAAGAGCTGTGATTTATGTTCTCTTTGCCCCTGAATGGTTTTAGGGATAAAAGAGCTGGATCCTAAAATAATAGTATCTGCCAGGAGATACTCTGTAGCTCCATGGAATTTGAGAGCGAGTTAAATCCTTGTGCTGATGGTTGGTGTCTTGTTCTGGCCTTGGATGCAGCACTGCCTTGGTTGTGCGGGAAAGGTCAAACGGAGATATGCACAAGGGGGAAGAATTCAAGCCTTTGTTTTTACTGTCTTTCTTATGTATTTGGTTTAAACATGAAAAATAGGTTCCTTCTTTGCTCTAAAAGTCTTCCTTCAAAGCTGTGAGTCCGTGAACGAGCTCAAGCACTTTGGCTCATGGTCAGGGAACCTCTCTGACACTTGAGATGGAACATGAGATGTGAGTGGCCGGCCAGGCTGGTTGTCCATGGGGTTGTCTGCCCAGACCTCAGGTGGCCAGAGACCGGTGCATTAAAAGAAGCTCTCAAAGTAACACATTTGCAGTCTGAAATGGCTTTGTGATAGAGGAAAAGTATATTGTGGGGAAAAAGGAAGGAGTGTTAGAGGCAAGACTACTGATGGAAACTTAACACACTGTGGGAAGTGGGAGCAGGTCAGGTTACTGGTGTGAAACTGGCTTCTCTGGTAAACTTGCCCTGGTGTGACTGCTACCATTGCTGAGCTCTGGTGGTTTAACAAATATACCTGGTAGCACATATATAATACACGTGTTGGCTATTTATAATCTGGCAAAGTTCATCTACAGCCTTTGCATGAATGGTGTTGGCTGATGATTGCACTGGAAGCTTGTATGACTATTTTAAAGCTTGTACAGCAATAAACACAAATCCTGCAGTGCTGCTGTTTTAAAGTCCCTGTTCTCAAACTGATGTGACATTAAAGGACTGAATCCTCAGCAGCAGTGAATACAAACAGCTGTGCTGATTTCTGTAAAGCTACACTGCTTTACATCAACAAGGGTTGTGACCTAAAATACTTTGGTATGTTTAGCACAGTGCATTTGTCCAAAAATACAATGACAAGTCTCTTTGCAATGCCAAGGAAATTGTCCCACGAGCAGTGGAGTGCACTCAGTACACGATGCCAGTTCAGTCAAGGCTGAATAGCAGAGGACAAGCCCCAGAATTGGGTAAATGCCTCTGTAATTTGTCTTCTGACATTGTACTGCCTGCAGCTCTGCCAAGGAAATGGAAAAATGTAGAGAGAGCCCCGAGCAACCCGTCACAACACAATGAAGCCAGCTTCCAAAACCATTGTGACTGGGATGCTGCTCTCCTCACACATGCCAGCAGCTACAACTAACTAAACAAAACAAAAGCATCAACCCTCCTCTGAAAGAAAGAAGGGAGGGGGAAATCACACGATTTCATATTTTGTGAAAGTAGCATAAAGATGACAGTTTTTGCAGCAGGGTTGGGAAACAACAGGCAAGCCTGGATCCATGGAGGCTCCTTGTTTCAGGCCTCAGCTGTCATAGGCCTCTGAGCAGCAAGAACTCAAGGAAGTGCTGAAGATACTCCTTTTGGTCACATTCTGCAACACGCACCACATGCAATACATACTGACATGGCTTTGATGAAGAAAATCTCTATTGACCCTGACTTCCCAGGGTCTGTACTGTGGTGGTATCTGAAGTATGAAGTGAGGGGAACCCAGCAAAAGGCTGTTCTTGAAGCTTAGGACCCTCAGAGTTCTGATGCAATATGCTTTCTTGCTGTACTTTGTGTCATGGACACGTAGGATCACTCCAGGGACCTCCTGAATCTCCAGGGTGCTTTGGAGAGACAATGCAACTTTCTGATCCTGCCAGTATATAATGTCCAAGATCTTTTCCTGTTGTGCCATGTTTCCTTTTTTTTTTTGACATGTTATTAAATACAATACTTTTTATTCATATAAAGTAGATTTTTCTCCAGATAAATGCATTCTTCAAACAGAACTCAATGGCAGAAATTTCCTGAGCGAAAATAAACCACATCTCTGTTGAAGCTGTGCTAGTGACAAAACATAGCCCTTTTCATCTTCAAAGCACTGTGCAGACTTTAAATAATGGATTTTTTTTTTTTTTTAAATCAGGGCTGTGAAGTATGTGTTAATGTTCCAGATGAAAGATGGGAACCAAAAGAGAGGTTAAGTGACTCAGTTAAGGTTGTTGGGATCAGAGCCAGCTTAGAGTGGAGACTCTGCAGGCTGCTTGGACGTATAGAATATAAGTTTTATGCTTATTCCCATTCTGTCAGTCTGAGATCCAGCATTGTAGAATATCCTGAGCTGGAAGAGACCCACAATGTTTATTGACTCCAACTCCTGGCCCTGCACAGGACACCCCAAGAATCCCACTGTGTGCCTAAGAGTGTTGCCCAAAAGCTTCTTGAGCTCTGTCAGGCTTGGTTTAGTTTTATACAAGGCTGAGGTGCTGCACCATTGAGCAAATAGTCTTCATTTTATTACCTACCCTTGAATAATTGAGAATCTTTCTGCTATCAGAAAGAAAGAAAGTAAAACTCAAAGTTTCCAGGGTGCTTCATGCTGTAGCACAGGACAATGTGCTCACTCACCCCAACAGACCCACAATTTCAGTGTGGTTTGGTTTGGTCTTTTGTTTGTGGTTTGTTTGGGTTACTGGGTTTTTTCATATTTTTGTTTTTTTGGGAAATATCTTTATTAGTTTGATACAAGATGCTGTGCTGTCCTTTTGTACAGCAGAGATATGAACATGGCCTTGGTGCTACACTAATGACCAATTTGCTGATTTACAGGCACAGACCAGGGAACATGATGTGCTGTCAGTGTAGAAGAGTTTGTAATTGATATTAGTACTTGGTAGAACATGGAAGTGTCACCATCACTCGTCTCAGCTGGCAGCAGCCACTGCTGGCACTGTCCATCAGTTATTCCCAATGTCCTGAGTCAGAGGGAGCACTTCAGAAATGTTTTAATGGACGTCTTAACAACAGAGGATGTTCTTAGGAGTGAATTAAACCTGCCTGGCTCTGCTCTTGGTATTGACTGTTCATAGGAGGTGTTTCCAGGACAATGACCTCTCAAGTGATGTTAAATAAAGTGTATTTGGAGTTTTCAGGCTTTGGAAACTTCAGCTGTCCCCTCAGGACTGGATGTGTGATATTGCAGTGTGGTGAGTTGGTGATGCCCTGGCAGCTGTTAGGGTGGTTCAGCATGTTGTGATGAGTCTGTTTATTCTGAGTATGGTAACACAAGCAGCTTTGTAGCTTAACATTAATTTATTTTCTAATTCATTCTTGCAAATGCTACAAGGCAAATAAGAAGGACATAGAAAATTAGGGTAAGACCTGAGATAGCTGAAGTGAAAGGTTTTTAGGCCAAAGTATTATGCAGATGCCAAAAAGTATTTCAACCAAATGGAAAAAAAAAAGTCGATTTATATAAGCAACTGTTGTTTATACACAGGTCACCAAAGGAGCACATTATGGAAATTGGCAATAAATTAAGATGAAGTGAAAGCAGGAGATGGGTTGAAAGGGTGAGCCTACAGGAGTAATTCAAGCACAACCCAGTTGAAAGGTCAGTTTATTGAGTGGTAGCTACTGTTCCCATGAGATCAGGATAGGGAAAGGCAGCCAGATGCTTCCCAGATCCTCTTTTATTGTCAGAAAGATTTTACTTACTAAGAAGCAGGATTCCCATCTGCAGTTTCCAGTGGATGAGACATTGGTTGGAATGCTGCTCATGTTGTGAAACTGGCTCCAGGTGTCCCTTGTTTTCCTTAAGCCCAGCCCACAGCCCCAGCTGGGCTCCACAGTCACTGCCCTCAGTGCTGTGCCAGTGCACATCCAGCCACTGGAGCCAGGGGGAGGAAGCACTGCCCTTGCATCTCCCTGAATTCCCCAGATTTCCAGTGAAATCTGAGTTCTTTAGAGCCTGTATACCTGCTGCCATTAGCAGTAGGCTGAGGCTTGTGGCAGCTCTTTTGGAAAGCGAGTTTTAAAAATGTCATGTGTCACTTGGGTTCATCTGTTGTGTTAAAACCAGGCTGTGACTCCAGCAAAGCTTCTGATGGGCTGTGGTGGAGACTGAATATTCCTCTGTGCTCAGTCCTGACTTGTTCTGTGTGCAGCCACTTGAGTGAGTTTTGAAAACTCCCCGAGTGGAGCACAGGTTTCCTTTCTCCAGGGAATGACACTGTGGGAGTGGCTGGGAGGGTATTCCAAGGTGTGGGAGCTGTGGGGTGGGGGAGGTAGTGTGATGTTATGTGCCTCCTCTGTTGTAAGGCTGCCCTTCCTGTCCACTCAGTCTTTGAATCAATACCCAGTAACAGGTACTCAGGCATTGTAAACAGAGACCACATTTGGATAAGATGAGCCTAAAAAGTTGTCATCTTGTTTGGTTGGTTGGTTTGGTTTCGTTAAGCTCAACATCTGGTTTGCCATGCTGCCTTCTGCTGTGGTTTGAATTAAATCTTTCAAATTACCAGGAATTAACTGGTTGCCAATGTTTAAAGCGAGTCTTCAAAAATAAAAAATTGCTTTAGGAAATGCTCTTAAATATTTTTTATGTATCTCTGTTTTTCTCATCTTTTCCCCTGGGCAAAAATCAATATTCTTTTATACTGGTCAGAGGGTGTAAAGCTGTGGCAGATGTTGGCTCTCCAGTACATGCAGATGGAGAAGGAAAGAGGACTGGCTGTTTGGGATTCATCTTTTCTCAGAGCTTCAGATGAATGTGGTATTACTCCATTTCCATAGGCTATTTGGTTCTTTGGCTTCTCATAAGTAGACTAGAAGCAGCTGAATTTCTTGTGCAGGTAGATAGATTTTTTTCTTTGCTTGCTCCATATAATTTGTGTGGAAAGGTTTGTAGGGCATCTTACTGCTTTTGGATAAAGGGCTGTGTGTGTTCAAATGAGATTCCAGTGTTGGTTGTATAATGCACACATATTTAAATGAAAATGGTTATTTTAGAGATAAATTAGAAATAATAAGACATTACTTTATTTAGCATCTTTCTCTTCTGTGCTCGACTTTGACTTGTCCTTGACATGGAATACATAATAATTCCCTGGCTTGCATGCCCTTGCTGCCCAGCTCTGTGGGAGGCCCTGTGGCAAGGGGGTGATTCCTAAAAGGTTTTAATAATGAATGAAATAGAATTAAAGTAAATGTAGGTAAAGTGTTGACCTTTTGAATCTCTCAAATTCCTGACAGGTTCTGGAAGAGGGGTTTGATATATAGATGCCCTGGGGGCAGGGAGAGTGTTGTCACTGAGTGTGATGTTACTGTGCTCTTGACTTATTACCTTGTCATAACATGGGGTGGGAAGCACCAAGGTGTGGGAATGGCCTCTGGCCCTGCCCCTGTCTGGCACCACAGAGCCTTTGGCTGGGACCTGAGGGCTGCTGGCACAGGGGTCAGCTTGGACACACCTGGGATGTAGCTGCTCCAGAGGAGGTTTGTCCTTGCAGAGTATGGATTTTGTAACCTGTAGGTTCCATATGAACCCTGGCAAGGGATTGTGTGGGGAGAATGTGGAGAGTGGCTTGACTTCCCTTTTTTCCATGTCTTGCCACCTCTGGGCTGTGGGCTGGTGTGTGTAAGCTCACACAATTTCTCTGGCTTGTGCTGGGGTTTCTTCCTGGGGATCCAGAGAAGGAAGCAAACCATGGGGCAATGCAGCCCCAAAATGGGGGTTTGGCTGAATGGGATGCACCTCAGCTGCCACTGATTTAGGGCTCTGCTGTGCCTCTGCAAGGTTAGAGGGTAGGTTTCATTTTGTTTCTTTTTATTTTCTTTCCTTTTATAAAATATTTTATTGATTTTTATAAAAGAAGATAACAAAAATTTAGGATAATGATAAAAGAACTAAGCTATGAACTAAAGCTTCATCATGGCAGCCTCTAGGCTGCGTGAATTCTGCACTGTGGCAAGTTGTACAGTAACATCACACTGAGAAATAGCAGTGAAAACAGCTAATAAAAACTGACATAAAAATCCAGTTTTAAGAATGAATTCAAATAGAGCAGAAAATAAGACGTAATTTTCAAGGTGGTGATTGGGAAGGGGATGGAAATATCACTGCAGGCTGTATATGTTCCATAGTTTTATGTTAATATAAATCAAATTTAAGTAGCCTCCTATTTCTGACTATGGAGAAACTATTTCACGTTGTAATTTTGTTTTGTGTGTTTGTTCTCGATGGTTTTATTAGTTTTTAGATAATATCAAATCTCTAAGGACAGGCCTGAAGCTGGAATAATTGCAGATTTTCTATTGCTCTGGTATTTAAAAACTTGTTAACCACTCTGATGTCAAAGGAGAAATGCTGGTCCAGAGAAAAATGGACTGTGACTACAAGGACCTATGGCTTCTACTACAGGGATCTATGGCTTTCCACTTTTCTTCTTGTTTTACTGCAGCTAAAACTCAGAAGAGACCAGATTTTGTTCTCTATTGGAGCTTAAATAAATTCAGATTAACTCATTAGGAAAGTTGTTGAGGCTGTGTTTGGAAGCACAGCATGACCTGAGGAAGCAGGAGGTTTTTGGCTTCTGATCTGGATTTTGATCAGTGAAGATATAATTTTGAACAGTGGCCTCTAAGGAGCCAGTAGCCATCCTGAGTTATGTTTTAAATGTAAGTGACTGGTCCTCATTTGGCCTGACTTGTGGAGAGGACAGTGAGGGTTTGATCTAAATCATGACCATTGAGGTAGCCCAGGACTTGGTGTTTTCACACATAATTGGCATAAGCTTGAAGACTTCTTAGAAACTACGAATTCATCTGTCTCCAAAGTAATTTTGTACCCTTGTATATAGAGCATCTGGCTTTAGGGGAGAGTCAAATTTAGTCAGGAGACTGCCAGCAAACCACTTTGCTACACAAGACAGGTCATTGTTAGCAGTCCTTGATTTGGATTTGGGCACTTTTGTGTGTTGTAGCCTTAGACCTGTGGCTTGTCCTTGCTTACTCTGCAGCAGCCTTGCAGGGACTGAGAAACTCCTGTGCTGTAAAAGCAAGACAGATGGCCCAGAGGGAGTCTGACTTGGGTGCAGGACCCAGAGGTTGTGATTGTCACAGCCTGAGAGTCCTGCAGTGTTTCCAAGCTTTCTATACATTTGCCAAGTTCCTCCTTGACACACACTCTTTGCAGGCCTTGACAGAGTTGGTTCCATGAGGGGAAGGAAAGAAAAAATCAGTTTAAGGCAGCTCCATTACATAACAAAGGTTATCTGGAGACACAGATACTCTGAAAGTCCCCTCTGTTCTTTTTCTATTTACAGGGACAATCAGCTTATTCTCATTTTAAGAGCTTACTATCAGTTCTGACCCATTTAAAATTCACCTGCCAATTGAATTGTATGACAGGACCTGGCTGACCCAGCAACAAAGGGGAATGTTCATATCTCGTAATGAACTGCTGTGGACTGAGAGCTGAGAAGAAAAAAGGAAAAGAATAGAGCCAGCTCTATGAGAAACAAAACTTTTCTTCACAAGGCAGGGAATAAGAGCTTTCTTACTAAAGTAGTGTAAGTAGCTTTGCTCTATTACCTGTTATCAACTTCCCATCCTTGAATTATTTATCCTTTCATGAGAAAGGAAGTTTTTAAGTGGGTGTATGTTCATGCACAGGCCTCTTCCCTTCTCTGATGAATATTCTGCCAGCCCACTCCTCCCTTCCATCCCTCTCCCAATGAAGAGCTGAAGGCAGAGGAGAGAGGATAGGTCAGTCTATGTGTTACCTGCTTCTGCCCATCAGAAGGGAAATACTGGCCAGGGGCTGTAATTCCAAGGAACAGAACTGTAAACATATGGCCATTTGGAGAAACTTCTGTCTTCTAAATTTTACAGCTGCATTTGTTTCATATTTCGTGTTGGTTGGGTTTTTTGTTTGCTTTTGGGGGCAGTGGTAGGTTTTTTTAGGCATCTGTACATTTTGGTAATTCATTTCATGATAAATTGCCATGCATGTCCAGGGATACCTGTTAGGTGATTATCTGACCTGGGATTGTGCTGCTATTGACTCGGCAATGGGTTTAACTTCCTGTTTGTTACTTTGCTTATGTTTTTGCCTGTGACACTGAAAGAAATGGGTGAGAAGTGAACAGCATCAAAGCCAGTTTGTGGTGATTCCCCCCACCCCTAATGCAGGTGGACTGTTCCCTCTGTGTTTCTTTACCAATTCCCTTTCCTTTCCCAGAGGCAACTAATGGAAAAATGTGCACATAGACTGAAAACAGAGAAGTTGCCCACTGAAAAATGATGTTGGGATTTGAAGTTGGTGCATCAGTTCCAGCTGGTACTAAAGTTGGTCCTGTTCTTGGCACTGGCTGATGAGCAGGGCCAGGTTAATGTATTGCACCGTGGGATGGCCCTGTCTGACTCCCAGGGGATCAGAAGTGGCTTTGGTTCCTTCATGTGCAGGAACAGCATGTTCTTCCCATGGTGCAAAGCAGATTGTCTTGGAAAAATCCTTCCCTCTCCCCCTCAAAATCATCAGAGGAGGCCATGGCCTTTAGGGAATGGCTGGTGAGCAGGGAGGGTTTTTTAATGCACAGGCATGAAGAGGGTTCTCTTGATTTTTGAAATAAACTCTTCTGGGATTTAGTCAATTGCTCCCAGCTGGGCAAGGAAAGGCCTGATAACTGAGGATTGTATCCCATGTCATCTTCTATGGAATGATCAATGTCTGAAGTGATTGTAGCTGCACAGGGAATCCCACTGGGCAAATTGTCATATTCTAACAGAGGCTCCTGCCTGGTCATACGGCCTATTCAACAGTAATTTCACCTGGCAGGAGAATGAGAGTTTTTACTTAGAAGCTGCACTGTATAAGTCTGGTAGGAAGGACTTCACCTTAGCAAAAGGAGAAGGGGAACAAAGCAGTCAGGCTCCCATTGCCTTGCTTTTGGCTCTCTGCAGTTGAGCTGTTGCACTTATACTTTAATCAGTAAATCCTCTTGTAGCCAAGCACTTGATAAAGTGTCGCTGTAAGAGGGAAAATAAAGGTGTGTGAACACTTGAGCAACACCCCAGCAGCCCTGTGAGCTGTGGACAGCAGGACTTCCCTGCTGCCTTTCATTTGGGGGGCAGATCTGCAAAGCTGCCAGAGGGTCCAGAACTCCTTTTCAGGAATATTCCAAGAGTCCTGCTGGAGGAATATGGAGCCTAACAGTAAATTTTTATTTCTTCATGTAGCTAACGTAACAAGTGAAAACTTAAATGGCTCTTAATGCTCTGGTAGCTGAGTGCTTTATTTCACTTACCTTTCTGTCTTTCTCAATCTTGTTGCCTCACTGCTTGCCCTGGAGGGATCCATGGTCCCACCAAAATGCAGGGCTTCAGGTTTTTTGTTGTGTTTTTTTGTTACAGTCTGCGTGCAGGTAAGACAGCAGGGAGAGAAAGGAGTTTGGCTGGAACGCTCCTGGCTCTTCCAGGTGAAGTTACATCCTGATGGAAGTGTAAAATTGAGGACACCACTCATTTTGTACTGAAAAACTGGCTCTGACTGTTCTGATTGTAAAGTGTTTGGGGCTTTCTAGTGAAAAATTGCTGTATGTTACTCAGCTGTGATGAGGAGTGCAGCTTTTGGTGTTTCCTATCCCTCCCTCATTCTCAGGTTTCAGTCTCTGAGCTTGTCATGAATCTTAAAATTCTTAGTTATGTTGCCTAAGTCCTTATAGTTACACTTGCTGAAGCTATTTATTAATGTAGTTTTTTATAGCAGTAACATAACTACTGCTGTGCTCGGTTTATCAGCAGTTTTTCAGAACAGTTTGTGCATCAAGAACATTTCTTTAGCACTCTGAGTTTTACAAGTGCCTCACACATCAGTGCCAAAGGCAAAAGAAGGTATATTTCTATTTTTTTTATTTCTTCTCTTTCCCTATTTTTTTGCATTTGTCAGAAATAAAGCAGTTGCAGTGCACAGCTCCAGGGTTGTTTGTAACCGGGCATCTCTTGGCACCTAAAGCTGCCTGGCTGCCTTACTTGTAAAGTTTTGCCCCAACATCAGGTCTAATTTATAGCTGATACCCAGGAAAAGAAGAAGTCAAAGAAAAAGTGATGTTTCCTAGGGAATGAGAAGCCCTCTCCTGGCACTCATGAATTACAAGGCTGAACTTTTTAATGTGTTTCTCCTCCTCCTTTTGCTCTGTTTTGTTGCTGCCTCCAGTAACATTTTTCCTGACTATAGTTCCATTGACTCCTGTGATAGTTTAATAGTTTCTGCTGTTTACACAGTTGTCACTTAAATTGTTGTGATTTAAATTTGCATGCAGAATTGGTAAGTGCTCAGAGTTTAGGGTGCTACCCCAAAGGTAATTTGTATTCTGGTCGCTGGAGTTGTCTTGGTAACACTTAGGTGACTGGAAACCACTTGCAGAGGGGAAGTTTAATTCTGATATTGCTCACTGGTCCCAGTTCTGGTGGTGACAGACTGGGCAGTGTTTGGTACTTACAAAACCTTCCAACTTTACCTTGTGGCCATGGTCTTCATAGGGTCTTACCTGTGCTGCTATTTAGAGAAGACTTTGGAGGAACATATGAAAATGATTTTTCTACTTATTCCTTCATTTCTGACATGCTGAGCTTGAGGATGCTGTTCCTCCAGCTGGAAAACATAATAAAAAAAATAAAAACATAATAAGAGTCATCTGAGAGACATTTTCATGGTCACTATCTCCTATAAATCCATTCATAGCTGTTCTTATGAAAATTACAGTGACAAAAGACTTAATCAGGAGCCAGATATTGCTACAATAACCTGTATTTCTTGTGGAAAAATGTACCTCTTCTGTAGTACATTTAAATCTGGACTTAAATAATGACAATGCATTACTGCAATACGTCTTGGTGAAAGAAGCTTTTAGAGCTGATCTGAATTGGAGTAGCTACAGTGACTTCAGAGCAGATAAGCAATTTCTCACACCAGCTGAGGGCATGGTGCAGGTAGGGTGGGAATTGCAGACTGAAATTTGGAATTACAGACTGGAATCTGCAGAGCTGTTTCTGCATCATGCAAGAAACGCTTTCTCCACTTTTTGCTTTCTTTCCTTTTGTGAATGACCCACAGGAGAATAAGGTCAAAATCCACTTCTTTCTGGAAGAAGGCTATTAGGCTTTGATAGCAGCTTATTTTCACAAAGTTTTCTCTTTTTTATGTCTCATTAAAGATAGTTTCTGTAGGTTTTACATAGGTTAGTCACTGGCTTCATGGGGGGAAAAAAAGTGAGAAATACATAGTGAGGAGAAAAAAGTAATAATCATTGGGAGGATTATATGTAAGGATGTCTTGGGCTTATGGTGTTCGATCTTTCAGCAGTGTTCATGTGGGACTCCTTAAGCAGTAAAAAGTTTATAGTTCCACAGAAATTTATGTTCCCTTTATTCCCATAAAACACTTGTAATCACAGAATAGTTTGGGTTGGAAAAGACCTTTAAAGGCCATTCAGTTCAGTCCCCCTCCCATGTGCAGGGACCTCTTCAACTAGAGCAGGTTGCTCAGAGCTCCCTGTAACCTGGTCTTGAATGTTTCCAGGGATGAGCCATCTACCCCTCTCTGGGCAACCTGTGCCAGTGTTTCACAATTATGCAAAAATATCTTCCCTATATCCTTCTCATATTCCTTATATCTTAGATTTATATAATAGATGTAGTATATAAAAATTTCTTATTTTTCTAGACTCAGGTATAAGTCTACCCTTTTTAGTTTAAAACCATCACCCGTCATCCTATTGAAACAGGCTCTGCTAGAAAGTCCTGCCCTCATCTTTCTCATGAGCCCCCCTTTAAGTACTGAAAGGCCTCAGTGAAGTCTCCCTGGATGGAACCTTCCCTTCTCCAGGCTGAAGAACCCCAACTCTCTCTGCCTGGGTTTGTAAGAGAGGTGCTCCAACCTTCCAGTCACTTTGGTGGCCTCCTGTGAACCTGCTGCAACAGGTCCCTGCCTTTCGTGTACTGAGGGATCCAGAGCTGGATGCAGCACTGCAGGTGGGGTCCCATGGGAGCAGAGTAGACAGGCAGAATCCCCCTCCTCTGCTGCCCCCCCTGCCCAGGACACGGTTGGTTTCTGGGCTGTCAGTGCACACTGACAGCTCATGTCCAACCTCTCATCCACCAGCACCCCCAGGTCCTCAGGAGAGCTGCTCTCAATCCTTCTCAGACCCCTTTGGAAACCAGTTCAAAGAGACAGCCATACTTTCTAATACATGTTTTAAGATGCTTTTTTCTTATGAAGCCACAGGAATTGCTGATGAGCATGACTACTTAATAATGGAGTAAAAAGAAAAACTCCTGAAAGCAGAGATTTTTTTGCAGCTGATGCTGCAGTACAGGTGACATGGGGATTGCTTAGTAAACTGTACATTCTCTGGCTTTGCTTTGGGATCATTTCACCACAGAGCACTAATGGATGGACTGCTGCATAGGACCAAAGGCTGGATGCTCCATCCAACTGGCCTGATTGCATTTGGCTGGAAGGGCCTTCGTTCCTTAAATCAGGGGAAAACTCCATTCATCAACACCTTGTACAAAGGGAGAGGGTGGTTTGTGTTGAGAGGCAGCAGGAAATTGGTTTCTCTTTGTCTTGGCCTTCCTGTGCTATTGCCTTGCAACTTCTCCATCTCCAGACAGAGACTCACAGCCCCTCTGCTCCTCGTGCCCATTTCCATGGCAGCTGATCCCACCATGGCAGGTCCAGGCTGAACAGCAGCGTGTGGACAAACCGAGGGGAGGAAACAGCCGGGTGCGGGAGCAGGGCAGAGCAAGAGCAAGAATGGGGCCTGTCACTAGGGCTGACTGTATGTAATTGCATAAATTCCATCAAGTGCATCCCATGGTTTCAAGCCCCTGGAAGCTGTAAATACTGTGTTTTAATTAACAGGTTGCCAGGAGCTTTAAAGGAAATCAGATTGGACCGAGGGCTGCAGAATTCGGTAGCTGTAGTGGCTGGAGTGTATGAGCAGTTTGACTAACTGCTGGTTATTCATTTCATTTTAATTAAATGGCTTGCAGAGCTGAAAGCTCCTGCCATCCTCACCTGGGTACTGTTGAAATCCATGGAGTATGGAGCTGGGGAATGGGTTGACAATAATGGCAGAGGAGACTGTCTGAAGGCTCTGCAGGGCTGTGAACTTCAAAGTCATGCGAATCGCAGCGTTTCCTGTATTGTGTCTTTGTGTGATCCTTGTGGTTTGGGTTTTACATTTTGTGCACATCCAGTGCGATGGGTGGTGACCGAGGAGCCTTTCATTTCTGTCCCTGAGCTGAGCGTTAGGGCTGGCAGGGAGAGGGGGCAAAGGAGCAGTTGCTCTCTGCAAATGTGTGAAGTCCCTCAGCAATGTGTGCTGTCGCTGTGCTGAATGAGTGATTCCTGTAGCACAGGGTAACTCATTGGGCTGCAGAAATGAGCAGAATAAGGGCCCCAAAGGTGTGTTTTTAATGCCTTTTCCTGTTGGGTCTCTCAGCACAACCATGATTAGAGACTTGACTGTGCCTCAGTTTTTCTGTGTGCACTGAGGTTAATGGTGCTACCCTGTGACACGAGGATATGGTGGAGAGGAGGTGTCTGAAGCATGGGAGCTATGCCAGTAGAAGTGGGAGAACAGAGGTACCTCAGATGGATAGATAAAAGGGGTTTGTCAATCCCTAGTGGGGTCCAACTTACCAACAATCTGCCTGCTGCTCCCTCGACCTTGGATCGCAGCAACTGGAGAGTAAGGGGAAATGTGCCCACTAAAAATGTTGACATGGTTCCACCATCTGCTTCTGCTGTATTAACTTTCCTGACTAATTGCATGTGTGATGCTGTGCCACATGGTAGCTTTGTTCTTTACATCAAAAGACAAAGCCTCTTTGTGTTTCCTGTGGACCTCTGAACCACACTTGCCATTGAAGGCCCTGTCAGTGCACCACAGTAGCTGTTGATGTCTTCTTGCCTTGATGATTAGAGAGCTCAGAATAAGTAAGCTTGGTCATACTTGTTAATAGGTTAAAGGGTACTGTTGCATGCATCATAATTTCCATGTTGTGCCTATTCAGTTCCCATCCCCAGGGTACTAGTATTTAATATTGCAATGCACAAAAGCATTTGACAACACACGGTGATGGGTGAAGAGGTTTGTGCCTGAATGGAGGACCTGCATGACTGATGCCCAACTCTTAACCTGACCACTCCACTTAATGTGATGCAGGAGCCCATCCCCTTGTGCTTCCTGGCAGAATATTAACAGACATTTGTTTGGCGCCGTTCCGCCACAACAGACTTGGATCAGAGGATGAACCTGCTGTTCAGTCTGAAACGATGCTGGCTTTGGAGACGGGTTTGAAAACGCTTTTGTGTGCAATCCCTTACAATTCCCAGAGCTCTGATTCAGTGGTCTTAAAAAGCAGGATTCCTGGCAAATTAGTCATTGGATGCAATTAATGTCTTCTTTACAGAGCAGCCAGCAGAGCTGTAGGAAAGGTATCTTCACAGGTGCATGCACAGGGACATCTGTGGCACTGGGCTGTCTAAAGATCATTAACAACCAGAATCTAAATTTGGGGTTTTTTTACATTCTTGATGTGTTGCTGCCCAGTGAATTCTCTTCAGGTTCCTATACCATACCTCTTGGTAAGAATGCTTTCAGTAGTGTTTGTTATAGCACAGGGTCTTGCTGTGTGTATTTTTTCTTTTGTGGCATTCCAATTACTTTCCATTTTCCGTTTCTGTTCTTGGTGTCTGAAGCAGTTAAATGATTCAGGACCATGAATGGAGGGTCAGAAAGGGTAACGTTTTAAAACAATCCTAGAAAAAAATTTTACTTCAAAAGTGCCATAATTTTGCTTCCAACAAAGCAAATGGAAGAAGAGGATAAGGCTGAAAATACTAGATTTAAGTCTTTAGAATAAAGTCTCTGCTACTTTTATTGTTATTGAAACAATAACCTCCCAAAAAGGTAAACCATGGAATGTGGGGCTTTTCCTTAACTTTGTAGAGCATTTCTTGCATTTTTTATTCTGCAACTTATTGATTAAAGTAGGAACAGGAGAAAAAGAGCAAACATTGATTCAACATTAAGCAACTGGACCATGTATAAATTGACATAAAATGCAGTGTTGCTTCTAATAAAAAAAATATATAAATGTAGCAGAGCCAAGCAAAGTAACAGCTTCATTTCCCCTGCTGTTGGCTGCCAAACAGAATGCCTCAGGTGTGTCACTACACATGTAATTCCCTAATTGGGAGCACAAACCCACGTTGCTTTTCCCTTCTGGGCCCGTACATGGATTTGTGCACAGAACCAGCAATACCCCTTGGACATCCCAGGTCTGTTACACTTCTCCTGTCCCCTCCCCCAGTTTCCTACCAACAGAAGGCATCCTTTTGCCACTGGGAGATTGAGTCTTCAAGTCTGCAATTTAGGTCATTGATCCCAACTCCTGACAAGCCTTTGCTTTCTTTCCTTTTTTCCCTTTTCCTTGTTTTGTTAGGGATTGGGAGCTTTCCATTGAGTTCTGTGGAGTTTCCCATGCTTCATTAGTTTTGGGTAGTTTATATTACAGGTTGGGGATACCTGTGCTGGGAGCAATTAACACATTTTTGGAAACATACAATGTTTGTGCACAGGAATGTGGTGAGTGTGTGTGTTACAGAGCTCACAGGTGTAAATCTCCAGTTCCTGTTTTTCCACCCAGTTGTAACAGTGTGTGGCCTGGACCCAGGCCAAGTTCTGCAAAATAGGGTCTGAATGGTATCTATTTCTCTTGGCTGTCTCAAGGCTGCTGTGCAAAGGAAAGTGACTTTGCCTGCAGGTTTGGGGACTCCCAGTGTGTGATGGTGCTGCTCTGCTCTCGGTGGCAAAGGTGAGGGGGAAATTGCTGCTGCTTCCCTGCAGATGTTTTGTGCTCTCACAGCCCATGTGGGCTGAGGGAGCTGAGCCACGAAACACACACAGCTGTGCAAGGGCAGCCTGTACCAGCAGAGTGACAAAGGTGCAGCCGGGGGTTGAGGATTGCCAGAAATGCCTTAAAATGCTGATTTTAACCCCAAAGATTGTAGATCAAGCAACTGCTGTGGAAGTGCAACAGAGAGTTCATCTTATGTAGGTCTGCACAGAGTTTAAGGCCCCTGGATTTACTTCCTGTGTGCAAACTTGGTGTGAAATTCTGCAGAAGGTGCTGTGTTTTGCTTTGGTTCCCTTTAACCTCATGGTGTGTGCACTAAATTCAGGCAATGAGAACATAAATGCTATGTCTAAGCTGTGAAAGCCAATTTCTGCACCTGTAAACTCCCGAGTTGTTAATGTTTCGATGTGACAGCACAACCCAGGTAAGAAATAGTAGCACTTCAGGCTTTGTGGATGTTCTTTGCTGTCTCCACCATCTATGAACAAGTGATAACACTTAAGTGTATCAAATAGAACAGAAAGTACTTCCTTATATCCCACTTTGTGAAAGGGTCTGCCTTCACATGTATTAGTCTCTCTTCTCTCATTTTCCAGATAACTGAAGGCAATTTTATCCCTAAAGTGTGGCTGTTCTGTTTCCCTGGTACCTGTCTGACAAGCTATGGGCGTGTGTGTAGGTGGAAACCAAAATTGATCCATCAACTTAAATTAACCACTTCTGCTTATCTGCTTTAACATATTTGCTATCAGAAATAGCTTTCAGTCTGTTTTGTCCCCAGGAAACCTGGCTTTTATCATCAAGGGGTTTGACTTCAGTCATCAGGGACTTTTGTCTTCGTGGACTTTGACTTAGGCCGAGGGTTATAAAACCTATATTGGAAACAGGCATTGCAGGGTGTCATAAAAACATCTGTGACCAATTTTGCACAGAGACCACTGAGGCCAGTGATTATTATTCACAGACTTTGGGGATGTTTCATCGGGGTAGAATATGGCCCCTAGTGTTTAATTCCCAGAAACAGAAAGACAGAATAATGTCAGGTGCCTCTTCAGGAATTTGCAGATGTTCATCCTTGTGAAATAACGTACATGTAGGTGCCACCCCGAGAGCTTCTGTCTTGCAACAGTGTCTTGCTTGTTAAAAGAGAGCAAAACAAAACCCAGAGAGACAGACAGAGCTGGCAATTCTGTCAGCAAAAGTCACTGTGGATGAGCTTCAGTCAAGGAAATATTTAGAAACAAACTGGAAATTCGGAGCATACCAAATCCTTTGAAAAGGTCTTGACTGCAGCAATATGGAGTTCTGGAAACGTGTTCAGCTTCCATGGCAGAGTGATGGCTGCTCTTTTCCATACAGAGGAAATCTTGATTTGAGCACAAGATACCACAACCACACCATCAAGTGTGGCTGAAGGACGTGGGTCAGGTCCTTGGCTATGCCACAGATCTGCTGTGTGACTTCTGGCATGTCATTTAATGTCACTGTGTCCATGTGTCTGTAGGTGAGGGTGTGCATGACTTGTGCATTTCAAGTTCTCAGGTCTCTTAAGAGGAGGAAGTTTTCTGACAGCCCTTTCATACAGTGCTACCTTGTAAAATCTTTGTTGTAATAAAAATTCCATTTTCTGAAGCCTGACCTTGTTTGTGCACTTCCAGCCTTCTTGTCACTGTTGCTGCTGTGTGAGAAGAGTCTTTGTCAGTCTTAAGTTTTGACACTGACTGGCAGGTACTTTTTCCCCCCTGCCATGCAGTGTCACATTGCAGTGAAGTTGATCAGTAGCATCCAGAGGAGACTGCACCCAGGACAGGGTTGTCATCCTATTTCTGAGCAAAGCTGGGGTGTGTTTAAGATGATGGTGGGAAAATCTATTCCTTCTTCCCCTTCCTTTGCAGAAGGACATGACTTTCAAGTTTCTAAGTAGAACTGGGGAGAAGTTGGTTGGTTTTCCTGTGGGTTTGTTGTTTCTTGTTTTTTTAAATTCCAGAGACATCTTCTTTGGGGTGATACGGGTTCCTGGAGAACAGCAGTGAGGAGGTTGTGACAAAACCTGGTTTTGTACAGTTTAAGAGATCATTAATGCTTTGAGGGGATTTAAAAAAAAAAGGAGAAAGCTGAGGAAAAACTGGAGGGAGCAGATGTTGTAGGGAGCCTTGCCTGAAGGAATGTGGGGCACGTTCCTCTGAAGTGAGTGAGCAGCACTTGAGCTTTCTGCCTGGGCTGTTCCCAGCTGTGGAGCTCTCTAAGACAAAGCCCCAGAGCTCTGACAAAGCCTTCAAACTTTGAAGGAGAACTTGCTTTCAATGCCCAAGTAGTGTGTTTTACAGACCTCTAATGCCCTCAAAGAAGCATGCCACTCCAAGTGGATATTTTGTCCATGAATTCTCTTCTGGGATTCCTGCTTTTCCTACTAGTGAAGCATGGTTTGTAAGGACAAATACTGCATTCATTAAACCAACCTGTATATTTGGCAAAAAACAGAGCAACCTTTAAGCATACAGGCCCTTCTTAAAGTCTGAAATGGCAACAGCAACCTGGGGATTGGTTGGGGGAAAATCTTGTTCAATTTTACCTTGATTTACAGGAGTAAATTGGAGAATGAAAGCATGTATTTGTTAGTTTCAGTCACTTGAATTTCATACATGAGTACAATGCTGTTTCAGCATTCTGCTTTTCATAGCTTTCAGTTAGGTGATGCCATTTTCCTTACATTAAATTCATTGCTGAACATGAAAATGTGTTTGAATAATTCTAACAAGAAGGCTTACACATGTTACCATTTAAAATGCACAGAGGTGGATACCTTGGATACTAATGAAAAATCACAGGTGACATCTCTTTTTCTTCTTTTAATGTCATTGGTTTGATTTGATTGATCAGAGAGGCTTCAGGCTCAGCAGCTGCATGTTTTGGGCAGCCCCAAAGCCTCTGGCTGGGCTGTTGTCAATGGGGCATTGTTTTCTGGGGCTGGTTGGAGGGTCAAGGGGAGAAGTTTCTTTAGAATATGTTTCATGTGGAGTATCAAAGGGACTGTGGTCTGTGTCTGAGCACTGGCTGTTTGAGGGGATCTGATTAATCTTGCTTTATAAATGTAATTGCCAGCTGAGATGGCAGCATCAAAAAAAAGTGGGCAGATTCAGAGTGGTTAAATATTGCCTTTCATTACTTTAAGGTGTCCTTAGTTGTCTCCACTAGGATTTCTTGGTATTTCTACTCTCGGATCTTCTCCGTTGCCGTTTCTTAGCTGCAAACCCACCCATTCCTGGGATTTCCCATGCCAAGGATTGGGCAGCGACGGGTTGCCCTGGCAGAGGTGCTGGGCAGGATCAGGCTCCCAGGAGGAGTGTTTGGGTGCCCAAAGCAGGGCGGTCGGGCAGGGCTGGGAATGGAGCACCGTGTGCTGGGAGCAGGAAGCCCCAGCGGGCCGACTGTGGCTGCCCCACACTCCCTGCCACACTTCCTCCTCTGCAAAGGCAACAGCAGCAACGGAGAGTACTCGGGCTCCACACCTAGGTTGGGATTTCCAGATCTCCTTAGGAGAACTAAGACACCCTTCGGGTGTAAATCCTGATCAAAGGGTTTGGGATCGATACCTCAGGCTTGTTTTGAAGGGCAGGGATGCTGACAAAGTGCGTGGTTAGGGCTCAATCTTCTGAGACTGAGAGTCTTCTGGGCTTGGCAATTTATATCAAGTTTGTTGTGAACATAACTTTGAATTAAAAATAAATTTAAAAAAAGCTTTCTTGTATTGTTGGGAATTTCTGTTTGTGAGTGGCATTTTCAGAGTCCTGGTGGCTATGTTTGGGATCAGGAGCTGACTGAGGTTATAAACTGAAAACAACTGTTTGCTGTCAAGTTTTGCATAGCCCAAAAACTCTCTCGAGCTGAATCATGAGCTCAGCCCTGAGCTTTCTCTTGGAAGCAGAAAACCTTGTTGGGCCAAGCAAATGATTCAGCTGGGATGTGTTTTGCTTGCTCTGAGACTGGATTAATGGAGGTCCTGAAGTGCAAAGTGACCCATAATAACGATGTATTTTGTTCTGGGAGGGGCTGGATCACGTCCCATTACACAGGAGCTGCCTCTGGCACCTCTCAGGGCTGAGTGATTCTGATGTTCTGTTTAAGCTCCTCAAACTCGTTTGATGCTGCTTTTCTTCTCTATGGAGTCTTGTCTGTGGCTCTGATAAAGCCACTGATCAAAGTTGCCATTGAAGTTTCCCAGCATGAAATGAAACCCTGTTGTATGAATTTCAATGCCTCTTTTCTGGCCCACCATCATCTCCCCATTATCACGTCCCACAGGGTTGTGCTATTTTATTGCTGCAGAAGGATCACAGCAAAACTTTCATTGTATGGGTTTTTCTTTATTTTGTTGTATTTTTTACAGCAGCTTGGGTGGAACTGTTTTCTGCAAGAAGACTGAATATTGGCTGCAAATGAGAGCAGATACACAGTTTGATGGGAGGTCTGATCTTGATTCCTAAGTTAAAATAGGAGCAGGGTCTGTGTAAAGAAATGAGGGTAGCAGAACAAATTAAACCAGTTTCCAATGGCTTTGGTATCTGGGGTTTTTAAATCCCTGATTGCCACCTTCACCTGCAGTAAACACACCTTGGGATGAGGTGCAGAATCTGGACAGCCCCAGCACTCTGTGGCCACTTCCTGCCCTTATCTACCTCTGTGGAGCTGTGATTTTTATTGTTCTCTATTCAGCCACCGATTTTATGAAACTTGTAGGAGTAGAATAATTTTTCACATCTTTCCTCTCTTTCAGAACTGGTGGAAATTGGCCAGCAGTTACTGAGGGGAGAAAATGGGGAAATGAGCAGTTGACAAGATCTGTGTAGTTTAATGCCCAAGGATGCATTCATTAGCCTGGATACATGACCCAGAGTTTGAACAAAGCCCTTAATCTAAAAATCCTGTGTTTTAGAGTCTGTTATTACTGTGTAGGAGCTCATTCTCTTATGGGAAAAAAAAAATATGTTAAAATGTCTTTTACAGGCAAGTTGTAAAAAGGCAATGTGCTTTTGCATTTGCTTTTACATCACTGCTGGTATTGCACAACTACATAGAACTGCTAATGATAAGAGATGAAGGATGTTCATTTTGCTTTTCAGCTATTGGTTTGGGGAAATCGGGAGTAGCAAGAAATTAAACTATTGCAGAGTTGGGTATTGCTTGGTATTACAGATGTGCAAAATAGGAATACATGAGTCATAAATTGGAATTGAATCACAGAGGGCCTGGTGCCTTATAAGAAGTAACTGCAAAGATGTACCTGCCCTGCAAAGCCTCTGGAACTGAGACAAAAGTTAAGTGAGGTTAAATGAAGTGGCTGAGGGCAGTGGGAGGATGTCGGGCTTTATTAGAAAGAAGAAGAAAGAATAAATCCTGGACCTTTCCATTAGATCAGATACCTGTTTGGCTTAGGGTCAGGGATTTGGCCTTTCAGAAGGAGGTATTTTTGGAAGTTAGAAGCACATTTTTATCATCCTGTCCCTGCTTCTAGCCAGTACAAGGCTTGTTCCTTTCAGTGTATATTTATTTCTGCCAATCTAATTATACATGTCCCCAGTGGTTGCTTTTTTATGAATTCCCTCTATAAATGTTCATATTCTAAACCACTCTCCCTGGGTTCTCTGCTTTTAATTTGCTGCAGGGATGACCCCTGAATCCTTACTCTCGGTTCAGGATTAGAGCTGTGAGTAACCGAAGGGAACAGGACATTTTGCAAAATGAGGGACCATGATGGGTTTGATACAGTTTTGTTTAAAATTCAGCGTGTTAGGGAGTTTTTCTGTCATTGCTGGGTAAAGTTGAAACCTTCTGTCCCTCCCTGTTTGCCTTTATTTCTGGGAGAAGAGAAGCAGGAGCGATTGACTTTAACTAAGGCTTCCTTTGGAAAGCTGCCCAAGGCAGGGCTCTTCCCTGTGGGAGCCGAGTCCCGTGGTGGCACAGGTGCCGATGGAGTTGGACAGGTCTGTCCAGCTGCACGTGTGAGAAAGGCAAAGCAGGAACGAAAGGCAAATGAAGCAAGAGTTGAAAGGAAGGCCTTCCCTTCAGTGTCACTGTGCATCCGAGCAGGGGAGAAGATGAAAGGCTCAGTGTTTGCTCCGTATCCTGCTCTTTTCTTGTTGCAGGTATCAGTTTGCCCCCTGAGGAGCAGAGGCACAGGGATGCTGTGACTACTTACTCTTGTTTGTTTATGTTCATGTGGAAGAGCAGGGCTGCCTGGGCTGCTGACGGCAAAGGAAGTGGATCTCAGGGGGACAGTTAATTTTGCTTGACTATTTCTGAGCCAGGTGAAGCCATAGGATGAATGCGTGTCCTCCCCATTGTCTAAAAGGGATGTATTTATTTATTTTACATTTTAATGCACCACTGACAATTCATGGTGGGAGCCTCAATGAATTATTGATAGAAGAAAGGCGTATAATGTGGGAGATTAATAGAAAGGGTTATCAGACTTCAAAAAGAAAAAGGAAGGAAAAGACAGAGAGCTGATATTTTAATTAACTGCTCCCTGCCTGTGTTGTGATCCCAGAGACATGACTGTTGAGTGCCAGAAGGTGAATCTGATTGCAAATGAAGTGATTCCAGTCTTGTATTAGAGGTGAGAGATGAGATGGTGTTTCAGTATTCTCACAGTCTGAATAATCTGAGTTTCTGTTTGCAGCAGAAAGCAGAGTTTATTGGAATTGAAACAGTCTGCAGAGCTGTGACCCAGTGTTGGAGAGTAATAGTAATAAAAAGTAATAACAAATAAAAGATAGTATTTAAAATATAAATAATAAAAAGCAGAAAATTTTTAAAAATCATGGGAGTAAATATAACAATCATAGGAACGTTTGAGCTCCCCCTCACTTAGACCTGTTCCTTTATGAGATTAGACAGTTTAGGCTCAAACAAAGGACCAAACACATTTGTGTATCCTGCTGATTTATCTGTCACAGGACTGTTTGACCTTTGGGTGGGTGTGGGGACACGATGACACGTCTGGATTCAGCCACTGCTGGTGGCTTCATTTTGCAAAGTGGAGCTGCACTGGGGAAACACATTAACACCTTCCAAGGGACTCCCCAGGACTGTCAGTAATGCTTTGCTCCCCCTTTTGTGAGTCCAGGCAATCTATTGATGGTGCTGTGGAGGAGCAGTGTCAGGGGAACAAAGCAATTAGAGCCACCATCTGCTGGGAGCAGGTTGGCCACTCTCACAGCAATGACCCCTCACTCGTGACTGCATCCACTTGTCCTGGGAATAGCGGGGTGTGACACTGATGCCAAAAGGAGAGGTTTATTTTGGGGTGAAATAGTAGTTTTGCTGTTATTCAGATCTCTAGAGAATAAGTTTTCGTATGGAAAACAAGACATCAGGATGTTAACAGAGCTAGTAGAAAATTAAGTTTCTAATGTCTCACTAGTCTTTCCCTTCTGGATGAAGTTGTGACTGTTTTGTTTGTAGATGCCACAACCTTCCCCTAAGAGCAGATGCACGTTTTACCCAATCAACTTCACGGTAAGCAGGAGAGTGCTCTGACTTCATTATGCATGTGTATCCTTTTGGTATCTGATCAGCATTTCTGACCATTAAATACACCAGGTTCATTAGAATTTGCATTAACTACACCAGCAGTGATGTGTGATGGCCACTTTCACAAGTTTGGGATTTCTAAGAGATGTTCAGGAGAAAGTCTTTTCCCTCTGATAACGGATGTGTGATGTCTTCAGATTCTTAGTATGACTGGTCTCTTTCAAAACTCCTGGTTTTAAAACTCCTGGGTTTTATCCTGTATTATTTCACAGTATCTGTTTCTGAATCACTGAAAAGAAAATTGAAAATTGCTTCCTTCCCCATGCCCCCCACCCTGAATCTGGCTCATTTAGCAACAGAGGGGGAGTAAATATATGTTTTCTTTATAAAGTGCATCCTGAGAGATTGGGCAGCTGCTTAGTGATGCTTTGCAGTGCTTTCCTGCTGGACGCCTGTTCAGGGAAGCTGCATGTTTTGTGTGTACTCGATCTCCCACAGTAATGCTCCTTGTTTCCTCTGTGAGTGATGTTTAACGTGGCTCCCTTCCTGACAGCAGCTCATGCAAGAGAACAAGAAAGGAAACTAAAAGATAAAACCCCGGGGGCTTATTTGTTGTGTTTAATGCTTTGGAAATGTTTGCTGGAAGAAACATTGATGTGGCAGTGGTGTGTGCACATGGCTTTTCGAGGGAATGGCTGTCAAGCTCAAGTCACACTGTGAGGGCAGATCAGCCATGGAACAGGTTGCCCAGGGAGGTTGTGGTGTCTCTGTCTTAGGTTTTTTTTCCAACCAGACTGGAAAAAACAGAAAACAGTCTGGTCTGACCTCAGGGCTGAGCCTGTCTTGAGCAGGAGGTTGGACTTGATGACCTCCTGAGGTCCTTCACTACCTGAGTTTTCCTGTCATCCTATTAGATTGTGAGCAGCTTTACAGGGGGAAGAAACAAATCTCCCTGCCACCACTTCCTATGTCAATTGGATTGCTAACAAAGGTAGACCCAGTTATCCAGAGAGTATTTCACTTCAGGGGTGGTAGTACTTGCTCAGGGCTCTCATGGCATGGCTGTTCATTCCAGTTCCTTGCAGGAAACACTAAGTGCAAAAGCACTGAGTGACTGGTGGTCATGCCAACACTGAAGCCACGGACTGAGGGGGCAAAACATATGTAAAATTCTTTCTGCTGCAGTGGAAAGATGCTGACAGTAGTGATGCTGTGCCACTGGCACAGAGGAGTAGACCAATTAATTGCTTGAGTTCAAGTCTTGCATCTTTTTCAAGCCCTAAATTAATGTAAGCAAAGCAAAGAGCGTAGAGTGGTTGGCATTTAATGAAATGAATTTTAGTGCTTGAAGGTGTGCTTTATGATCATCTACTACAGTGACAGATGTACTAAAAAGCCATGAATAGATTGCATAGATAGAAACATTAATATTTAGATTATAATACTCCAAAGGTGAGACTTGTTTGTCTTGGCTGTCTGTAAATCATGAGCATGCTTTCAGTTCCATGGAGGCAGCAGTGCATTATAGTAAAAACCTTAGAAAACTATTTTGAAAAAGAACATTCCGGGTTTTGGAGTGGCTGGAAAAAAACATGGAAGGGTGAATCCTTGTTAAATAATGGAGAAATAAGAGTTCTAGTGAGAAGAAACACACATCTGTGATATATATTTGACTCTGTCATTAAGAGGCAATGTTGAATGTGAAATGAATCCTCTTAATTGAATCTAAATCGCATTAACAGGGCAATCAGTCCTTGGTGGGATTGGGTGCAGTGGGTTATTCTGCACCTCTTGTATTCACGCCAAATACTTTTTCTTTCTTTTCTTGCAGCAAAGAAAACTTGTGCAGAGTCAGATTTCACTTGTGACAACGGCCACTGCATCCCAGCCAGGTGGAAATGTGATGGTGAAGAGGAATGTCCCGACGGGTCGGATGAATCAGAGGCAGCATGCAGTGAGTAGCACAGAAAAGTGGTGTTTCTCAGACATGTTTGTTCTATTAAAGCACACAGAAACCAACACTGTCATTCCCAGCACTTCCAGGATGATCTGTCAACTTGTGCTTCTGTTAGAACAAAAATTAGACACAAAAAATTCAGTTCATTCAAAGCACATGGTTTACAAACTTAAATGCAGAGTATGGTACAGGCAGCATTGTCTAGTGCGGATTTCTGTCTGCAAACATCTTCAGTGGGTTGTCAGGCTCATGATCAGCAGCAGTGCCTGAAGAGTCACACCCACCTGGGATCAGGCTTTTTGGAAACTCAGGTTTACAGTGTTTTGTGTGGTACCATATTGGGATTTATCATCACTGCAGGCAGCACTTCTGTCCTTACAGAGGAGCTTTGTAACATTAGTGTTCCTCAGTCTTTTCATTTTTTTATTTTTCCTCTGAGAACAAATGAAGGGAAAAAGTAGCAGATGAAAGATGAACGATGTAAAATACCTAAAGCTGAGAGTGTGACAGATGTTAACTGCAGGTAACACCTTTTAAAAACCCAGCAAGTAACACGAACACACTTGATTTTCATATAGCACATTTCATCTTGTCCTTTTGATTCTCTGAGGAGGCCCATTGGTGCTCCATTGTTCTGGATCTGTGCAGGGTTGTCTGATGTTGGAGGGGATCCCAGGGATATTTTAACAAAAACACTAATATGTAGACTTCTGTTTGTGTGCTTACTTATGTCTGCAGGTTTGCTCTTGAGCAAACCAGGAAATTAGTACAAGCCATTCCATTGAATTTCCAGTCATGTACTTCACAGATATTCCCATGAGTCAGAAGCAGTGTTGGAGAAAGTATTTTATCGGATTCCACCAGAATGGGGCGCATAGAGGAATTCAGAATTAACCGTGCTTTTATTTTTAATCCTGGTGCCAGTCCTACTTTGTCCCTAATTAAGGAAGATGAATGTACTTCTCTTGCATAAAATGAATTGAATCATTTTTGCAGCCCTGTGCAGGCGACAGAAAAAAATTACTTCGATAAATACATTAACATATTTATGTACTGTATTTGTTGGTCTTTCACCCTGCATCCTCCTTAGTTAAAAGATGTCTCATTAATGCTACTTCCACTACCTGATTGTCAGGAGGGCTGAATAATTAAGGAGCACCACTTGCTGCAGTCTCTGTCTTCAAATAGGCCATAGCACGAGCTGTGGATAGGCCATACAGGGCTAAGATCCCTGACAATTTCTGTTAATCATCTTCCATTCCTCTTCTAGCCACTTCAGTTTCCATTTTTTCCTCCACTTATTTCATCCTCTGGGGAAATCAACCTTAAATCTTAAGTATCACGAAAGAAACTTGACCTGAGCCCCTGATTGTTACCATATGGGACTGCTGTTCTCAGAGCAAAGTAATTTGTTCAGAGGTTTGTGATTTTTTTTTTTAATTTTTTTTCTTTCCATGCTCAAAAACTTCTAAGACACTGAAGTCTGCATTTCTGTGGTGGCTCTTTTGTTCAGAAAAATAGATGGCCCTTGAAACAGCTCCCTGCTGGTAATGGGAGCAGGCCAGTGTCACCTTGACACAGGAAGAAGTTTGTTCCCATTCTGAATGATGAATGATGAATTGAGAATTCCTGCTGAAAGCAGCAGTACTTGTATGGACCAATTCCTAATTTGTTTTTTTAAATACAAGGGCTTTGAGACCAGCTGAAAGGATGTGGCATGTAACTGTACCATACTGTATTGGTTTATATCTGTATCAGCCAGATTTACTGTGCTTTGCCTCAGAGTAAAATGCTTAGGTTTTATGAGTTTTAGCCAATATAAATCAATTTTTGTTTTGTGGATACATGGACCTGAGTCTCAATATTCACAGGGTACTTGCTTCTGTCTGTACCAATTAAAACCTTGTCTTTGAATCCTGAAAGTGTCTCCAGCTAGAATTTTGGAACTTTGTTTTGTAGGATTATTCAGATCTAAAGTTCACACTTAATCAGGTGAAGATCGAGTAGTGTTAATCTTATGACTCTTGATAGCTATAGGCTTTAATTTGCACAGTAGGGACATTCTTTTTTTGTATCCTTGTCAAAATATGTGTTGTCTCAAAGGCTGCTCTGCTCTGTGAGGACACAGAATCACCCTGGTAATGTGTCAGGACAGTGCTGGACACGGGGTGACTTCACACATTGGCAGGACTTCCTACCACTGCTGGTCAAGGCAGCAGCAAGTTATAAACCTGGCAGACCATTAAACAAGAAATTGAAATGTTGGGCTTTGCTTATAGTTTGGACCCTGAATGGGAAAGACCTGGGTCTTTGTGTGTGTAAAAGTTATTTGAGGGCAAAGAAGGAGCTGCGAGGACAAACAGAAAATGTAGTGAGAGGCAAAATGTATAGTTGGACATTCCTGTATGGTCTCTCCCTCCAGTCCCATTTTCTTTATCCCTGATGAAATCAAGGCTGAACTTTCTCCCTGGGGTGGGGAATGACTTCAGGTCCCTGTAACTGTCTCATTTTCCTGCTTGGAAATGTAGCACAGCCCTGTGGAGGAGCCTGCACTGCAGAGCTTCCCTAGGGAAGGGGCAAGTTGGGAAATAGAGATTTCTCACCTCTGTCAAGATCAAACTGCTTTATAAAATCAATTTCTTTCAGGCAGGCCATGTAATTGCCAGAACCTCTGCAAGGATCTAGGGATATTCCTCATTTAATGCAGCACTGGGACATTGTCCATAGTCCATTCAAGCCAGGGAGTTTAAGAGCATTCATAATGCTGACTGTTGCATTTTAGGAGTACTTCCAGCTTAGGATGTGATGAAAACAGTCCCCTCAGCATCTAGCCACCTGCTAAATGGCTCTTTATTTTCTGAATGCTTTTGTGATGTGGTTTTAAATACATTTTGTGCTCTTTTATTGGTAGTTAGGGATGTTGTGTCCCTATCTCTAGTGCTCAGTTAATGGTAATAGTTTGTGGAGTTTGGTTTTTCGCTTGTTTAGTTGGGTTTTTTAACAAAACCAGACAGTATTTTGCTTTTTCTGTTTCCCAAATCACTGAAGTTGCTCAGCTTTATACCAAATATCCTCTGTAGGGATGTTACCCATCCCCTGGTGCCCAGGACAGCATGACCTGTTTCCTCTTGGATAGGTGAGATGGCATCACAGCTGCCCTGACTTCTGCTGGCCTGGCTGGTTTGGGAGGAGATGGTTGTCCAGGCTGTTGGTTTGAAACAGGTCATTGTGAATAAGAAACTGCTAATACTTCTTCCTTTTCCTTTGAGTCAGATCCTTAACCTAAACATGCTCTCACATCTGTGCGTTTGTCCAAGTGAATTATTCATGTAATGTGTGAGTGTCACCACTAAACCTCAGTGTTCTGCCATCTGTCAGTTTTTCAGTGCTATTATCTGGTTGCTGAATTTATTTTGTCTCATGTAATTTATATTAAGGTTTTGAAGGAATGTGTCCCCCTTTTCTGTGAGCTGATCTGTTCAGGGGCATCTTGTGGGCTGGATCTGTTGTCTGTGAAGTCATCAGAAATAGTGTCAGTTTGGGGAGGAGGTGTGTTTTATTGTGTTTTTTGTTTCTGTGTGGAAGCAGAATGAGTCCTAATATCAAGAGAAGCCAAACCATGTACACTCATAAATTAGTGCTGTCCACAAGGGGAAGAAGGGACTCAATTCACATTCAAAAAGTTGTGCTGAGTGAGGCTGGGAGAGGGAAGAAGAATTTAATATTGAGGAGAAGAAAGTTATTCTGAGAAATATATTTATTAAATTGAAAAGAAATTAGATGGTGGGTGAGAGGGAGCAAAGAAACACCATTTAACTGTGCTGCCATGGTGTTCCTGCTGGGGAAGGGGAAGAGGTAGTTCTTGGACACGCCAACTTCCAGCCTTCTCTTCCTTGATAGCACCTTCTTAGATTCAGCAGTTGCCTGAACTTCCTCTGTTCGGAAAAGGTTGATTGTTTGTACATAAAGCAGATGAACCACTTTGGCTTTGCCCAGGATACATCCCAAGAAAACAGCCAGGAGAGGAGCAGGCTGGTCCTGCCTGGCATCAGCCACTGCTGCTCCTCCCACCCGTGCCAGGGAGAGCCTGGGGTGGTGTGAAGCTGCCATGGCTGGGAGGTGCTCTGGAATGGTGATGGATTTCATCTTCATCGTGCCAGCTTGGTAGTGTGTGCAAGGAACTCCCCACAGGGCATTAAACAGGGGAGCAAAGTATCTGGAGTAGTGGGAGGGGAGTGAGTGCTGCTGTCAGCCCCACGCCTGCAACTCCCACATACCTCCCCAGCAGCTGTTCTGAGATACAGAAAATATTTTTGACCTCAGAGTAGGCTTGAATGATGAGGATCTTAGAATTGTTTGCTGCCAGGTTCAACAGCAGCACTCCTCTGGCAGCTGCAGGAGGTTTTTGGTACCCTGCATGTGCTCTTCCATTTCTCCAGAGCCCTGTGCCTATTTTTCATTACTGTCACTAAAAGCAGCCCAGTGTGTCTTGGTGATCACCCTGGAGCTGTGGTGCAGCTGCTGCTGAAACACACAGGCTTTGCTTATACATATGAAAAGATTCCTCACCTTTTCCTTATTCAGTTTCTCCAAGCTGAGAGAGGGGGAAGGGAAGTCATTCTTGTGACTGAGCTAACAGAGACCTCCAGCAAAATGTTACCCACCTAATGCTGTCCCAGTGCAGGTGCTGAATCGTTCTACTTTTTATGCAAGAAAGGAAATTTTAAATTTCCCTCTGAAGTATTTTGATTATTTAATCAGTGACTTAAGCAAAAAAAAATCTCTAGAGAAAAATAAAAACAAATGCTAGCAAACAGTAACAGTGCTGATGGGAACACAAATTAAAGGGATAGAGCAAGTGAAAATCTAAGCTGGCAAACTCTTGCCTTAGGACATTGTATATATAATGAGATCGAGGAATGCAGGCAGCCATAAACTCACCACTTATTTCTTTTTCAGATATGTGACATTCTCCTAGTTAAGAGCAGAAATTATTATACAGAAAGGCACTGTAGGGTGTTACGAGAAAGAAAAAGGGAAGCAGGAACCTTAATTCATATTGCATTTAATAGGGGAATGATTTAATAGGGCAGGTTTAATAAGCAGCAGTCCTGGAAATAGATTTTAAAATGGAAATGGAATATAAAATCAAACCCTGAATGTTGGTTTGAAATACCAGTTCATGCAGTCCCTTCTTATTTTGAAGTGCATGTCATGAGCTGTTCAGGGAGATGTATCCAAACCTGACAGTTACATTTTTAATGGGTATTGTCCGTGGTCCCAGGCACTGTGTGCTGCTGCTGTGTGTGCTGATCTCCACAGTGCTGCTCAGTTCTGCCCTCATTTCCTATTAAATTGCCCAAATGCAAAATCCTATAGTTTTTGATAGCATTGACAGTACTGTTCACCCCCAAATGCACAGTCCTCACCCTCACTCTGTCCACCCCAAAGGATGTTACATCTCTGTTATTATTCTTTGATACAGCTCTCTTGCATGACTGAGTGAATTTGGTGACATTACTGTGCTTTTGTGAAAAGAGACTTAATAAACTGTTCCCTGCCCTTGGAGAATTTTTCCTGGGGAAGGGTGGACTGTCTCTTTCAGGGCATCACATACACTGGGCCATTGAATTCAAGTAGCAAAAGAAAAAAAAACTAGGCCAAATCAGCCAGGCACAGCCAGATATCAGGTTTTAGGACCTGGGGCAGTCACAGAGAGCACTTTTTTTTTCCTTTTTTCCCCTAAGGTTAAGAGCAGATCTGTTTGTATGTATGTGATAAGATGGTGGGGGGTTGCAAATGCAGTGGAACATGTAAATGAAGGACTGTTTTGTTGGATTAATTTGTTAGAGATCATCCAGGGAATTGAACACGGTGATGTTAATGCCAGATGTACAGGTGTGCATTTTAACAGCACTCCCACTACACTTAACTGGCTAATGCCAAAAAAAAATCAGCAGCTTTGATGGTCTTGTCACTGTCCCTGCTGGGCCATTGGGAGCAGTGCTGAACTGCAGCAGCTGAGGACCCCATCTGTAAAACAAATGTAGGACAAGGTACAGGATGTGGACACACTTGTAGAGCCCCAGGACTAGAGCCTGTCCTCCCAGTGACAAGGCACAGCAGTGGCAGTCTCATTTTCCAGGTGCCCAGACTGGTTTGTAGGGCTAATGATGAAAGCTTTGATTTGTCAGTGTGGTCAAATTTATTGAGACAGAATAAAATTAAAACGGCCATGATCCTCTCTCCATGAAGTCATGGAGTAATTCGAGATGGAAGGGACCTCTGGGGGTCACTTAGTCCAATTCCCTGCTCAAAGTGGGCCCCTGTCCTCATGTTTGACAATCCTTATTAATGAAAAAAATCTCTTTATCTTGACAAGACTTTCTTTTGTTGCAAAACATGTCTGTCACCTCCCATCTTGTCATTGTGCACCTCCAAGAACAGTCTGGCTCCATCTTCTCTAGTCCTTTCCATTTGGGATTTGAAGGCAGCAAAAATACCTTCTTTTAGCCTTCTCTTCTGATGTCATAACAAATACTGTTCCTTCAACCTCTCGTTGTACGTAGTCTCTCATTTCAGATTATTTTGTCAGATAATTGGCAATGACACAATCTGCAGTCAAGATAGTTTTTGCATTGTTCACTCACCTCTGTCAAAGCTTTATCACATCCACACTATAACTTAAAAATGAGCTCATTTCCCTGTTTTTAGCATGCTACTTAGCTTCCAGGTCTACTTCACACAGGGTTCCAGACTCTCGAAAACTCCTTTTCCATGGAAGTGTTTAACACTACACTAGAGATGGACAAGACTTGCTGAGGTCTGTTAGCAGACCAGTAGTTCCCTGGGGATAGTGGCTTACAGTCCTGTGCAGGTTTTTAAAAGCCCTTTTTATCCTAAGTGTGTATAACTCTTCCAATTCTCACCAAGGTACCTTCACTGCTGGTTCAACCATCCCATCTCAGCCAGTGTTCACCAAGCACCTCTGGTTCCTTATCCACTGTAACTGCTTTGGATCCCTCCAGCTGTGTCCTGATTGAGAAACCCCAGGTCAACCTCAGTATCCCAAAGGATACAAAAACATAGGGAATAACACAAGAAGTCTTAGACGGGGTGAGGAATCAAATCCAGTTTTTCTTGCATCCTGTTCCTTTTCTTGAAGCGTGAAATTATTCTTTTTACATCAAAGGAAATTCAGCAAACTCAAAGCTGAGCAGTTTATCCCTTGTAGTGGGATAACTTTGTCTGTGGCTCATGGGCAGTGAATTACATCTCCTTTTTGATGATTACATGGCTTTGGTGATCTCAGCATTTTCCTTACCTAGAGATGTAAATGAATTTAGGATTTGCAGTGATTGTGCTCCGATTCTACCAGTGCTGGAGTTTTCAGTAATACCTGTTTAAAACAAAATGTGTTTTTCCTTTAAGGGAAGGTGTTCAGAGCTCATGTCTCAGAAGTGACCTTTGCAGAGGGTTGACTGAGTTCTGTAGGAAAACCAACAGAAAACACCTACTGGGTCTCTGCTGATGTTTGTATTGTTCCGTTCTTAAGCAGTGTGACATTGTGAGCAAGTCACTTTTTCATGTAGCATTGCCAGCTTTGACATTTGCAGTGTTCCCACAGCTCAGAGAGACTTTGAGCTTTTGCTGGTTGACTGCTACAAAGATTTAAATGCTGGTATTTAAACATTTTTCCTGTTGGTCTAATGTGTTCGTGCAGTTCATAAACAGGAACGGCCATAAAAGAGTTTGATGCTGCCTTTTTATGGCTATAATTAATCTTGCAGTTATTTCAATAGGGGAGAATAGCAGGAAAATGAAAGTTGAGCATGTGGAGCTCTTGTATGTGTAATTATTTAACAGGCTATAAATATTGAACTACTAAAAACTTAAACGGTTGTCTGAAATCTCAAGTAGCTTTTCATTGCTTAGTGCTTTTGTTTTTTCTCTTCCTACTTGCTTTCTGAAATTCAGATTACCTGATTCTTATGTTTATATTTGTGTTCATTTATTGGGGGGAGGGCACAGGAATCACAGTTGGTTTAATTATTATGGCTGATGTGAAAAGGGAATAGTTTCTGGGAATAAAAGGCAAAACCTAATTTGAAAATTGATATTTTAACTGAACAAATCAGTATTGCAGTGCAAGAGCACAGACAGCAACCCTTTTCTCCTTTCCTAAATGAGTGAACTATGGTGTGAGGACAATAAGTGAATATCAATTAACATAGTTGATATCAAAATAGCTTCTGCATTTTAGTTTCACAATGAATTGTATGTTGAAACTATGATTCCTTATTCCACCACCTTTTCCTTGATGAGTATTTCTCCTCTCTTTCTCCATTCCTACAGTTGTGGGGTCATGTTTTCATTCAGGACAAACTCCCACTGAAATCTTGCAGTTTTAATAAGGGTCTCATGATACTCCATCCTGCTTCCTTGAGGATTAGGATCATGATTAAGACTGGTTTAATATGCAGTCTCTGCATGCTCTGGTAGATAATTTATGTAATTTAAACCTTGCATTGGAGGTTTTTAATGCTCTGAGATGCTTTCAGTGAGATTGTGCTCTGAGGTGAGGGTTACTCTGTGCACGTGGGAGGGGTGGATGTTCCCCTGGGCCCAGGGGATGCAGTGGGAGCCTTAATCAGAGCTTTGCTTTAGCCACAGCTCCAGCCTCCTTTCTAGGGACACTGCATTCAGTGCCTGTGTGTGAAGTGACACATTTCAGCTCACCCTGTTTGCCTTGTATTTTAACATACTACAACATGTGAAGAGTCCTTGGCGTTAAAATACAGAGGTCTCAGCTGAGTAGCTTTGTTAGACCTCACATCCTTACATATTCCCAAGTGAATGGACTCATGCACCAGTTTTCTGGCTTAAACTGCTAGGTGTTCATCTTACCATGGCATTTGAGCTCTCTGAGTTGTACAAGACTCAAGTTATTTTAAGAACACTGTGAATTCTCTGTTTTGGCATAGAAGTTGCAAACACTAGTCATTTGAGTGCAAACATAACCACATTTCTCCTTCTTTTTTTATTGTACAGGGATTAACATGTCTGGCATGTTTGACAATCAACAGGTTCATTTCTAGCCATTATGTGTGCATTTATATATGTCAAATGATACATTTGTGTTGAGAAATGCACATACACACACACAAAAGTCATTTGAGTATTTCAGCAGGTGTATCAGCCCCATGTGGAATGTGAGTGAGAAATAGCCATTAACGTGCTGAAATCTGCTAGAATTTGTTTCTGCTTGAATTCCTGCCTCTAGACATGTTGCAAGTGTCAAACTTGGAGCCGAGTTTTGAGAACAGCAGGGATATTTGTAATGAAGTCAAGGTGTAGGTGGTAAGGGAAAGTCTTTCTTCTCAGCCACAGGTCTACACACCAGTATTCTTGTGCAACAGCCTGAACACATTCAATTAAAATTTCCATCTAAACTGCCTATTCCATCCTCTGAAAAAGAAAACAGGTGGAGGTTCCTTTATATGTATATAAAAGATGAAATGTTCACTCTGAGATAAGAAACACGATTAATAGCAGCAGAGCCTTTTCAGACCTACTTTGCTTTGCACATAAAAGAGCAAGGACATACTAGAAATTATTAAGTTTGTGCTTGTCCACTGAATGCTTTTGTTGCTCTGAGTTCTTCATGTCCTGTTGGTCCCTTTGAGCAGCAGTTCATTTATTGGTACTTTTAACACTTCAGAAGAGTTGCCACTTTAGCATGGAAAAAGCATCATCTTCCTTTGGTAGATGGATCTTGATGCAGCAATCACCTCTCTGGCCGTGCAGATGTTGGCAGCAGTGGTGCAGTGGCTTCCTTGCAGCTGCTGGAGGTGGCCTGGGACACTCTTTTTCCTTTATGGTATGAAATGTTCAAGAGGCCCTGGATGCTGTTTGGTCAGTCCTTTGACAGAACAGGGAGGAAATACAGTCCTGGCAGATACAAAGTCAAATACCAATGTTGCAAGCAAATACCAATGTACTGGGCAAACTTTCCATTTTAATTAAAAAAAAAAAAGATACAAATTTCAGGAAGCAGGAAAAAATGCTTTACAGTGAATTCTGGCAGTTTCCTGGAGACCTGTATAATTTTTCTTTCTATGATTTTATCACTCGTCTTGGCAGGTTTCATTGTATTTGCTCATCTAGGGACCTTTTGTGCCTTTATTTTCCCTCTTGACAAGGAGCACTTTTGCAACCATAATCTCTTGTACAAACGGGTCTGCTCTCAATGCTGCTCAACTCCTTTATCCTTTGTATAATTTTGTCCCCCCAGCGTTCTGTGGGGCTTTTTCCTCCCTGTTTTGATTAGGATCGGAATAATCTCTGTGAACAAGAGAAAGAAAGTGAGCCCAGGAGGGAGGAAGATGGAGGAGCAGCTGCGGATACAGAGACTCGGAGCCCCCGGGGCTGTGCTGGACTCAGCCACACTTGAGAGCCTTGTGAAGGGTCTGTTCTCATGGCTCTGTGTAACCAGCGGCTCCTGCTGGAGCCCAGTGTGTGGGCTGTGAGCATTCCCAGTGCCCGGGGCACTGCTTTGCCCAAGTATCCAGGGAAAGAAAGGGAAGGAGGGACACGAACCCCTCGCTCTCATTTGTACTTGGACATGTGCAGAACTGGAGTTGCCTCCACTGGACCTGACCTTCCCAGAAGGGTTTATTTACTGGTGCATGTCTGTCTGTCCTGGGCTGGCATTGACTGCAGAGCACCCACTCCACTGACAAAACCCAGGGGAAAAGGTGCTGACTGTTCAGTTAGTAGTCTCATATGGTAGGTAATTCCAGTTCTGGACTCCTCCCTATGGCTCTGATCTCTCTGACCATGTTCTCGTGGTATTCCAGCTTTTCAGAGGAGGGACTGAAAAGTTGCTCTGCTTGCCAGGTACTTGTAAGTGCATCTACTGATGTTCTACTTTTAAAAATTGATTGCTGGCAAGCTTGGGAACAGCATCTCAATCAAACAGGTTGCTTTAGCTGAAAATGAACTGTGAGGAAATCAAGATAAAAAGTTATTGGTAAAATTTTCTAATCTCCTCTATTTCCCATAGTGCACCAAACTTTTGTATATGTAAAATGAAAGAACTCACCATGTAATAGTAGATTTAATTAAATTAATCTGTGAAGAAAAATTGAAGTGGAAGAGGTAATTCAAATCCATCAACCAGTCAAGATAAAATGTTTTGTTTTCTACAAGGGAAACACGTGTCAGAGTTTCTAGTAGGGCTTTTGAATGTTTTAATCAATGATGTCTTTCCAGCTTGCACAATGTGTTCACTTATAAGAAACAGCAATGCTGTGGAAGATCACAATAGAACAATCTATGGTTTTTCTCATAATTAAAGTTCTATTCTGTTTCCATAATTACCTAGGTTATCTGATGTGAAACTTGGAGAAAACAGTTCCTAATTCACTATATTCAAGCCAGACAGGGAACTAAACTGCATTTAAGGGATTACAGAAACATTGTCACCCTTAAAATCGCATTTTTAAGTCCTTTTTGCACTTAACTACTCAAACCCGTTCTAAATTGTGCTGCCATCCAATAACCACCAAGCACTTAACCACCAGGTTTAATTATGGTTTGTAATTTCAGCACCAAGAGGTGGATGGGGGGTTTCAGAAAAGCAGATCCAGCACGGGTCCTGTAATAGCATTCCCAGTTTCCTTTGTAATGAGGTGATTGTGTTTGCAGCAGAGCATTGCTGGAGCCAGTGGGGTTCTGCCCAGAGCTGTGCAGATGCCTTCTGGCACAGAGCTTACAGCCCTGGGGGGTTACAGGGGCTTGCAGGGGGGTTTTACGGCACAACAGACTGGAGGAAGGAAAGAAGAACAATGAACCTGAGTAACAGCAGAAGGAGTGGGACAGAGGTTATAGTAAGAAGGTTGGGGGTCCCTCATCTGATGCCAGACATGGCTTGAGTGTTGTCCTTCATATACATAGGTGGGGGATAAGTAATTGTATTAACATAGTTATTGTAGGTTTGGCAAAGGTATCCTGTGAGGGCGGATTTGAGGAAGATGAAGAGCGTGAGCAAGGATTGTGGGAGAAAGCTCTGTGTGAAGGGCAGGGTGAGCAGCAGCTCAGGTAGGAGGGTGAAAGGAAGGGTGGGACAAACAGGAGTCTGGTGCCAGGGTGAGCACAGCTGCTTGTGCTTTCCATGCTGAGGTAGTGGTAGGAAATGAAGGTCTCAGGATGTGTCTCAGGGGACTTGCATGGCAGCACACTGGAAAGTTGCTGAGATGCAGCTCTGGCAGTCAAGACCCTGGGTGTGTTTTGGCTCTGCCTCTGCCTCGTGGTGGGACCATAGGTGAGTGTAGTGGTTAAAGCGTCACCATCTGCAAAAAAGTGGTGTAATTTTGTCAGAGCTGCTCACAGAGGTGGTACTGTGTCATAACAAGGAGATTGGAGTATGTCTGTTGAGTATATTCATCTTTGATAGATACTGGGTAATAATAGGCCTATAAACTGTGATTGGATTTTACCACTGGATTAAAAGCTCTTAACTGTGCCATGCTTGGTCTAATTTCTTGCCAGGCTTTTTATTAACTGTGTAAAAGTTAATCCCATAGGGACATTTTAAGTTAAACATTGCTCTTTTTCAGTCCCTTACTTAAACTTTTTATCCACACCTCTTTAGTAAGATATTTTCTTTAGTCGCTGTTTTCTAAGAAGTGCAGGTGAGAAGCAAAGTCTAGACATTGACAGCTGCACAGGGAAATATCCCTAGGCTCCAGGCTGAGACTTGTGAAAAAGATTGCCTACACTGAAGCATCCAAAAACAGTGCATTTATTGGCAATTTCTTCTAAGCTGAATGCTCTAAATTAATGGCTTCTAGGAAGCAATTCCTTTTGCAGACTTCCCTTCTGTGCTAGGGGGAAGGGGGGCATCTGGCCATGCCTGTGCTTTAATAACATGTGCACATGCATCAGTAGTTTAGTGAGGGCAGTGGGGTGCACAGGCCCTGACAAAAACTGAGCTTAAGCAACTTCTTCAAAACCATCCGTGTGAAAGTTAAAAAAAGTGGGACTTTTGAATCTGTGGAGCCTTCAGGCACAGATCATCTCTCCCATATGTGCTCTCGGATTTTCCCTCTTGCTGTTCCACTACATGCTGTAGCTGGATTTTATTGGCCTGGAATTTAAGGGTCACTATTGCTCCTTCCAGCTGCTGTTGGACTGTGGATTTTTCGATGTCCAGAAGGCAGCCCATCATTGCAGAATAGCAGGATGATGGTGTCTCAGTAGCAGTCACGCTCCATTGTTTAGTGCTTTGAGCTATTCCTTGTTACTTTTCCTGAGCTGGTAATCTTGGTTGAGAAGGTTTAAAGGTAAATATTTAAGCAGAATTGTATGTCAGGATTATGGAGAAAAAGGAGAATTTCCATTGTTCTTCTTTTTCCTTCCTTTCATTGCTGCACTGTGCTGGTGTAAACATTTTACCTCGTTTTATTTGAAATGCAGAATTATCCTTTGAAACAGTACTTGGAATGAAAAACAGAAGAAGTAGCAGATCTAAACCACTGGTGGCCTCAGATCACTGGAGGCCTGAATTCTGAGCACAGTTTGAGTCCTAATGTGCAAGATTTTCTGTTTATTTAATAGCAGCCGTTGCACTGTGCTTGTGCATAAGAAGTTGTATCCACCCGCCTGTCTGAGTTCTGCATTACGAATTCTTTCCACAGATTAGTGAGCAAGGAGTTTCCATGTGTCTCTGTTTCCACTAGGAGGTAGGAGCCCATGATATTCTCAGCATATGGTATAAAATATTTATTATTGTTTTTAAAGGTTGGCTTCAGGAGACAGTCTGTGATGTGACTGCATTTAGTAACATAAATCAAAGTCCTTTTCTTTTTGCATATATTTAAGAAGCTATGAGGAGTTAGTCATGGCGAGTTCTAAATACCAGGGAGACGACCACTGTGAGAACATTTCAAAGGGAAGTTAAAGTTATATAATGATGTTTAGAAAAGGCCAATTTAAACTAAATAAAAATGTAATCCCTGTTATACATAATGGATGAAGAAGAGATCTCTAAAATTGTGTAAAAGAATTAAAAGAAAAACATGTCTGGGATTCAGACATGTTCATGAGAAAAGTGTGTTCAATGATTATGCAAAATCAGGAGGGAACTTCGTAACTGTGGGGTCAGTTCTTACCTTTTCATAGCCTAAAACAATTCTGCATATCCTTTTCCTTCACTTGGGTTTTTCTCATGTATCTCCTATGGTCCCTGCTTGGAAAAAGTGGTGGGTTTTTTCCCAAAGAGTGTAGAGCAGCTGCCACTGGAAACTGTTGTGTAACGTAAGTTCCAGAAGGAGCGAATGTGTCCCTCTCTGCTCATCAAATATTTTGAGAACTAAGGCTGATGTTTCTGGCTCTCAAGACACATTTTCTCGCCTCCTGAGCCAAATGAAAAATTTTCATAGTTCAGACCCACATATGTGCTGACTTACTTCCTCTGTACTGTAATTAACCACTTTCCCAAACTCCAGAGGTCTTTAGAGCTCCAGACTGTCTGAGTGGGGGGAATGGATGGGTTTGAGGGGGGAAGGAGGAACAGTAGCACGTCCTCAAGTGATGATTCAATGCGTAGTTCTGGCAGCCACGGATGACATGTCAGTACACACAACACACGGGTGCACAGACCTGTCTTCAAAAACAATTCCTGCACTTGGAGCTCCAGCATATCATGTAGTGTGTAGGTGTTGTCAGCTAAAACCCTGTTAGGAACTGGGCCTAATCAACAGACACTGGACAGACCAAGTTGTGTTGTTCTGTTCATTGGAAGTCAGCAAAGGCATGTCATGTGCTCTTCTTGAACAGGCTCACACAATTTGCATCTGATTTTCTGTATACCCTGGGTCATTGACATTGGGCACTGTTCCATAAGGGTGCTGGAATCTGGATGCTGGACTAACTTGTAGGATGGTTTTAGTATTTTCTGTGGCCTCGCAGTGTTACCTTTATTGAAAAGTCTGATGTAATCAAGTGATACATTGAACATTGTTATGAGCACCCTTCTCCAGTCAGTTGGGATGTTGGGGTTATTTCAAACACGAGGAAAAGGGTATTTTATTTTGATGATTTCGTGTGGCTACTCTTATTTTGGTGGGTTTGGAGGTTTTTTAACCCAACAGAATAAAGCATTCTTTAGGTATCCAGTTGCTTTTTAGAGCAAATGTAAGAGATTATTTCTTTCACATTCTGAAGGTTACATTGGCTCAGCTGAGCCTTTGTATTAACTCGAGCCTGGGATCATGAGAAATGTGTGTTGCTCCAGGACTGGACTGTAATTGTGACATGGATCAAAATCTCTGCCAGGCTATCCTTTCCCTCTTCTCAAAGCAGATTAGCAGCCTGGCATCTGCTTCCTTTGGGGATGGCACAGATGCCTATGAGCAGAGGAGCTGACTCACATTGTCAGAGCTGACCTTTCTGCGAGGCACAGGGGGATTAATGGAAGGTGTGCCTGCCATTCATCCCATGGCCCTGATGGCACCAAACAGGCATGGTGGCTTCTTGCTACTCTTATCTTTAAGTTGATGGAGGGCTGGTAGATGTTTTGAGTCCTAAGGCAAAGCTCTTACAGTCTGCCAGACCCTTTCCCCTTGAACTCCATGTGTGTTCACTCCTGCACTTGGCAGGTGGAAAAAACCTACATGAAGACAACTGTGTCTCGTCGTCAGGGAAGGTTTTGGAAAGGTTACACTGCAAGTGCAGTTATTTAAAGTTCTGACATCAGACTCCCTGAAGTCTTAGGTGGCTGCATAGGAAATTATAGCTGACCTGCATAGGAAGCAAGGTGTACTTTCAACTTGAATGTCATAAAAATTACTTTACCTAGACCAAGTGCAGTCTTACCTACTCTACAGGTGACAGAACTTTGTCTCAGAGATCTATTCTACCTCTTTTAGTGAGGCTGGGTTGGAAAGAAACTCTTCATGCTGGTAACATTAAGAAGTCATGTACCAACCCTTAAGAAGCAGTGCATTATACTGTATTTCTGTGAGCTTTTCCTCTGCTTGCTCTATGGGTGGCATTCTTGCAAATAAAGGTAATTCCATCACTGAGTTAGCAAATACTTGAGGAGTACCAGAACTAGTCAGGTTTGATTTCTTTTCCATCCCCCACTTCCCATTTGTTTATGTCCTGGGCTTCATTGACCTTTTGGTGTGTAAGAGAGTAACAATTCCAGTTAAAAGTTTTCCCAGCTTCCTCAGTTTCCTCCTGCATGGATTGTCATCTGGTACAGTCCAGGCTTCTGATGCAGCCTTTTGTTTTGTCAGAGTATTCTGCACAGTCGTATATTTTCACTCCCCTCAAGACTTCATATCTTTTGGTTTTTTCTTTGATTTGACCACTACATTTGAAATTTATGAGGGCAAAGAAACACGTTATTGGGGTGGTTGTAATTCTATATGGACGCTTTGTTTCTGTAGGAAATTAATGTGAGAACCCCTAATATTGTTAAAAAGTTAAACAGAGCACAGAGGCTGCTATAGAAGGTCTGCAGTCCAAGCCTGGAGTTCCTGACTGATACAACAATAAATACTCAGCTCAGCTCTGAGACCTGTGTGTGCTGATCATGCTGTTGTTAGCTTTGGACAAAATCATAGAAAGGCTGATAATGGAACATAACACATCAAGATTAAAAAAAAAAATCAAAAAAACCTGTGTCAACATGTCAGGGAAAACAAGAGTTGTCTCACTTCCCAGTGTTTTTTGGTTGAATCATGACCTTGTTAATAAGATACTACGTGTGTTAATAAGCCACTGTGTGTATTGTGATATGTGGTTTGACTGAAACATAAAGGATAGAAAAATGTAGTTTACAATGTAATTAGGGGCCATGTTAAGCAAGTTGAAGAACAGGTGGCTGAGAGGTGGGAAAAGACATGGGCAGCTGCTGTAAAGTGGAAAGGTTATTAGACAAGAGGTTGTGAACAATCTTACAAGGCTCACATGGTCACAGAGCTGCAAAAATTAGAAGGGTATTTGATTTATTGAAGAGGAAGTTGAGAGTTGCCTTTATCAATTTACACCTGTCTCCTTAGAGAATAGGTTTTATCACACAGTTTCTTTAGCTGAATCAGTATAATCTGGGGGACAGAAGCCAAAACTAGATAAGAGAACTAGAGATAAGATACAGCCCTTAACAGTAGTGGCAAATAAACAAGTGAACTCTTTCTCAAGAAATCTTTACTGACTGAAGTCTTTAAATCAAAATAGATACCTGTCTTGAAGATATGCTGTTGTTTACATGGAGTGTTGATGTAGAAAGACAGCCTTTTGCTGTGCAAGCATTTGTCCAACTTTAATGGTCCTGTAGCTTTTAAACATGGGAAGTTCTCTCAGCTGGTGCAGACAGATGTGAGCAAAGCTGCACAGTTTATAGGGAAAGACATTTGGCTCAGCTGCTGCAACTCACAGTAACCTGTGACACCAGGAGATATTCCATCTGGGAATTAGTTGGGCATCCAGATCACTGGGAAGGAATTTTCAGAGCAAAAATAGTGTCCAGTTAAGGGAACTCCACGGGTAGGGAACAGCCACTCTCCCTCCTCCTCCCCAAACATGGATCATTATTTGAAGATCACAGAATTGTAAGGGTTGGGAGGGACCTCTGGAGATCATCCAGTCCAACCCCCTGCCAAGGCAAGGTTACCTGGAGCAGGTGACACAGGAACACGTCCAACTGGGTTTGGAATGTCTTCAGAGAGGGAAACCTCCCTGGGCAGCCTGTCTCAGTGCTCTGCCACCCTCAGTGTAAAGAAGTTCTCCAAAATGTCTCCAAAGACAGTCATAGGTGACACAAAACCTTTTTTTTTCTCTTCTGTGATCCTTGGAGATCTGTCTTCCCTCAAAAAATGGAAACCAGGAGAGATCTCTGAGAGATGACGTGTCACATGGATGGAAAACGTAATTGGAGAGGTTTTGCACAGTGTAGTAGCTCTGATTGATGGCAGAGTGTTCATGGACTTAATTGTGCTTCACTGAGCAGAAGTTATTGAATATATATGTGTGCACTATCTTATATATAACTATCTATAATATAGATATATACTTCTTTTCATCTCTGCTCTGCACAGAACATCCCCAGAGATAAGGAGACACTGTTTTAGCTAGAGGAAGGTGTTTTCTGCTGCTGGCATGTTTTCTGCCATGCCCTGTCTGAGGTAGGTGTGCAGCCTTTCAGGATCGGGCGCGGGGAAGGCGACAGTCACAGCTGAACCAGCCTCTGTTGTCTGAACAAGCTCTGGCTCATTTTCTTCTGATCAAAAGCACTTGGTGAAAGGTGCAGCTTGGATTCTTTAAAGCATCTCATTATAGGTTATATTTAGAAGTGGGAAGAATATATTATTAATTGCAAGGATGCTCCAAAGTGAGGAAGCTGTTTAATCCATGCCCTTGATGAACAGAAAAGTTCCTGTACTGAAGGAAGGTTATGCAATTAACAGTATATTCATTAGGAGTTCATCAGATAGCAAACTGTGCTTATCTTCAGGATAGTACTGGAATATCTGACAATTTGCTAGTTACTGCCTAAGTGATAAGAGCAAGAGAACTGCCAGAGGAAAATTTATATAGTACAGTTTGTGTATCTGTTATCTGCTAGTGTATATATATATAATTGTACATCTCAATTTACAGGCTCAGTACTCTCTTGTTGCCTTGCTGGGAAGAACTGGAGATGGAAGTTGGCCCCACATATTTCTTGGTTGCTAAATGAGCACAGTGTATGGACACTGTCAGGGCAGTTACAGGGTTTTTCATACCTTTTGTTCCCACAGCACCACTTTAACCAAGGTAACTGGCCACTGGGTTCATCCCAGTATCATTCTGGATGTTTGCTTTGACCTGGTTAGTACTCTCAAATCCAGTCTGTGTACTGACCCCATAAAACAGAGCCACCTTTGCAGAGGCATTTCTCCAACTTAAGTGATTTTTGTAATTATTTTCACTACTTACAAGATATGATATTTTTTGATCTTCAAGTTCAGATTTATATCTGGTAATTGATTTTTGCTAATTGTGTGATATAGTCAGGTGAAATTTTTTTTTAAAATGTGCTTAAAAAGCTAATTTTTGTGTTGAGCATTAATTTGCTTCCAAAGAAGTGGAGAAGTCAAGAGCCTGAATATGCCAGAATATGTATGAAATAAACTGCCATCTGGAATTTGTTTCTGGATTTGCTGTAATAGAAATGGAGCACTCTGGTATGCCTATTTTAGGGAATTCTAGAAATTAATATATTGGAAGAAAAACAGATAAATCTGTCCTGGTGCTGTGCTCAGCTGCTTGTATAAGAATTTGACAAGAAACCAAGGTGATTATATCTGTTGGGCTTGTACTGAGATACTGCTAGTGAAAAGAATGGGTTATTTTTAGAAACTAATTTTTAACAGTTCAGGGTCACAGTGCCACAGATTTGAAGAGAGTCTAGAAAACTGTCATTTTTATCATTTTTATCTATAAATCAAAACCAGTCAAATAATGTTTGATTCAATAAAAAGTAAATTTGTCCCTTATCTAAAAGTGTCTGTGCAGAAATTGTTCCAAGATGCTTTCAAACTGCTGAGTTACAAATCCACACAGGGAGAGATGATTGATTTATTGTGTGCTGCAATCTGGAGTATTTTATCACTGAATCTTTAGTAAAGAAAGTTGATGTTGTTAAAGCTGCAATGTATTTAGAACAAAAACCTGGGAATAAAGAAGGAAGCATTACTGGATCAATACAGATCAGGAAAATAATGTTATTACTCTGTAGAGATCAGCTCCTGCCACAGTCTCTGCTGAGTCAGACCATGAGGGGTAGGTTTGAGTGTGCTCTGGTGTGCCATGGGATGCCCAGGCAGGGGGAATTAGGCTGTGCTTGGCACACGCTGGCAGGGCCCGGCTGATACCTGACCAGGTGACAAAGGACTTGCAGCAAGGGACACCTGTGGGCAGGAGGGCTGGGGCTCTTCCCAGCTGTGCACCTCTGCTCAGCAGGCCCTGCTGGGCCCCAGGGCTCCATTCAGCACCTCAGCACATCAGTTTGTCAGCTCTGGGGCTGCGTGAGAAACTTGGAAAGTTGTTCAGAAATCTGTTTGCCCACAAGGCTCCGGAGTCACTGATCTGGGGCCGGGAACAAGTTCTCCTTTCAAAGGTTGCATTTCCCGGGGTTAATTAGCTGACTTCATTCATGCCCAGCTTGTGCCGCCTTCACCTCCCGACTCTCATTTCTTCCCACAGCGTGTCTGTGTTTGAACTTTGCTGATTCCCAGCTAAACTGCTACCAGTCTGTGCTGGGTCAGCTGTTACCCTTCAGTGTTTTATTCTCCTCAGGCTTGCCTGAATCAGAGCTGCCTTGGAACCATCACGCATCACTAATTAGGGGGACACAGTGGGTCATGATAGATTCTTAAATGCTGTCTGTACCCAGACTTAGTTTTTCACAGTAGGCAGCCCTGGATAAAAGCAGAGGTAGAGGATCTGTGCTGAGGAACAGAGCTCTGTTCTCAACCATGCCAAAGATTGAAGTTCAGTGATTTCTGAGCTATAGGAAAGACAAAACCCTTCTTTTTGTTTTGTTTTCTTTTTTCATTTTTTCCCCCTGACCTCCCCCATTACTGTTAATGCAGAAAGGAGGGGAGAGGGAACTGCATTACAACTGGCAATGTGTACACAGACTGACAGGGTAATTACTGATGTAGACAGTGGTGGGATGGGAGGTTTGACAGGACAAGGTTGTACATCACTCACTTTCAAACTAGCTCTAAAAACAATAGAGCTTAAAGAAGATGTTATGTTCAGGGTAGACAAAAGGGGAGTATTTTATCTGACCTTCTTAAACAAAGCCATGTCATTGTTGGATTTTTTTAAAGCCTTGCTTTTGATTCAGCATGAAAAATGCCTCTCACAAAAGGGAATATTTAATAGCTTTGCTATTAGAAAACTATCTCTAAAGAAAATTTTGAGTCCTAGGTTTTGCTGGCAGGCCTGTCTATTTGCTAACAAAGTCAACTGTCAGTTTAATAATAAACTGTTTGAGATCAGCAGTGCACACTTCTGCTTTAGTTAACTCCAGGAACAGGTTCTTCTTCAGCTGTTCTTGTTTCTAGTTTTTCCCTGTGTTTTTTCTTTAGTATCTTCTTTTCTCTGTGCCAATCCAGGAGCATGACCAGCTGATCCCTGGGATCAGAGAAGCTAATTGGTGAAGAGAAAATAAAATTTTAAGTAGTACAAAATGATCTGAAGAGCTCTGATGTGGAAACTCAGGTTTTCAGTAGCCAGAATAATGTCTTAGTGTCACAACTCCTCTTGAAGACAAGTTCTGCCCTGGCTTAGAGGTGGAGCAGAGAGAAGGATAAGAAGGTTTGATGGTTTCACAGGGAGGGACCATGTTAGGGTTTTGAACATTTCTCCATTTTAAATCCAGGGTAAATAATGGATTTTCCTTTTCCATTGAGAAGACATGCAAAGGGCCAAAGGTGGTAGGAGGAAAGTTGGTAGGTGAGTAAGACATACGGTTTGGCAAAATCCACTTTTTGTTCCCCCGAATCTGCTTCATAGTGATAAGCTGGGCACGAGCCTGTTGTTGCAGGGCTGTATTAATTTCTTCCCTGGATTAATCTGAGTAAACATTTCTAGTGACCACATTCCTGCAATGTCAGGCAAGATGTAAAACCAGCCTTTAGTGGTGGCACATGGATCCTGCTCTCTCCCATGGCTGCACACTTATGATGATGCTTTACTCAGCTACACTTGGGCTGCACCAGCCTTGTTTCTGCCTTTTCTGTTCTGTGGAGTCTTACCCTTCACACTCAGCTTGTTGGGTGTGTTACCCTTGTCCAGAATCTGTACAGAATGGTAGTGAGGATTGGAATCCCAGTCTCACTGGAGTTTATTAAGGGATTCATGGATCACTGACCAAAGCAACTCTTGGGGCATTTGACTGATATCGGAGACATCAGAGTACTACTGATCATACAAAGGTGAGCTGGGTGGAATAGAAAGGCCAGGACAGTCCAAGGACTGACCTTGCTGAGGAATTGCTAATCCTCTGTGTGGAGGTGTAAAGTGTCCCCTGGGAAGGGAACTTTTGTCTCAAGGTGCTTGGGCATAAAAGCTGCTGTAGGGAATGAACTTTTACAATTTTTTTCTTGAATTCTCCTGTGTGCAATGACAGGTAATGAAATGTAGTTTGGGAGCAGAAAACCCTTACTCTATCATGTACATCTTTCTCATGCTTAATAACATGTCATGATCTCTTAGAAACTGGTCTCTCTGTGCACAACCAGACTTGACAGTGGGGGAATGTCACCGTGTATTCTACAGACACCAGTAAAACACTGTTGTTTTACAAGTGCTGGATGGTTAAAAGGATGGAATTTAATGAGGCTCAGCAACCTGACTGCTGTTAAACATCTGATCTTAATTTGTAGGTTCTGAAACTTCAGAAGTATGATTGTGAGGTTAAAGGCAATTAAAAAGCTTCCTGATTGCTACTGAAAGTATCATGATTTTCCCATAGTTTGAGAGCAAGGAGGATCATGTCATCCAGTTTGACCTCCTGTTTACCATGGGCCCCTAACATAGACTCGGATTTACCCAAAATGAGCCAAGTGACTTGAGTTTAAGGACTTTTGTTCTCAGCAGCAGGGCCTGTTGGGCATATCAGGAAGAGAACTGCAATGCCATCAAAATTGTATCTTCCAAAACTCTGAGGTCAGTTGGGTGAGACGTGTTCAGATGATGGCAGAAAGTGAGCATTCGCTATGTTTACAGGAACACAAAATCAGCTGAAGCCCTGACAGTCAGGCTGAGGGAAGTAAATGCTTTTCATAGCCAAGTTTGATGGTAGCTCTGATTTTTGAAGTGGATGAGTAAGACATAGCAATCAGGAATAAAAGGAAAAATGATGCAGTGGAAGCCTAAGAGTACTAGTCCTTTCTGTCCAGCATGCTATCTTGGGCTGGGCCAATATTCAGTATTCTGGGAAAGGTTTACAAACCATGAGTGTGCCAGGACAGCTCTGAACTTGGGTAAGGAATCCCTTCCTGACCCATGTAGATGACTCAAATTGTGAGACATGAAGCTTAGTTGTTGATTAATATAAAACCTGATGCCATTTTTCTTTCCAGACTATTGTAGAGATCTCTTACCCTGTGCTCAAATACAGTTTATATTACCTGTTAAAACTATTGGCACAATACCAGAGAATCATTTTCTTTATTGAGGTTGTTTGTAGTGTCTGTGTTTGAAACACAACTTTTTCTGTGAAAGCTACCTCACTGTTTTTCTGATAGCGGGTCTGTATTTCAATAATTAAGATTAATCCTACAATTTTGAATTCCTGATGATTTCACCCTGATGTCAGAGGTGATAATCACCCATGTGATAATCTGCACAAAGCAGGGTACATGCTCTCTCTTCTAGACATGCTGAACCCTTTGTACACTAAGCTTATTTTCTCCCTCCAGTTTCTAGGTAGAGCTGGGACTCATCAGAGACTCTCAACCCATGCTGTTGCAAAGAAGCCTTTTTTAGGAGCACATGAGAATGAAGTTAATAAGGGCTGTGCTGTGCAGTGCAATGGAGTGAAATCTCTGCAAATCCTTTTCTGTTCCCCTGGGAACTTCTGAACATAAATCACCATCAAACAAATCACACACCGAAGATAAATAGTTATCAGGTGTATCAACTGTTAATACTGGTCTTGAGTTTTTACAGTATAGTTTCTTAGTAGCCTTTCCTAATGTGTCTTCTGAGTTGCTTATAGTTATTTATGATGAAAATTTAAAGGTAGCACCATAAGTTAATTATGTCTTTGTGCAGAAATAGTAGGTTTTCATGATTTCTTTGCCTTTGCATGCTCCCACAAAGGGTTATGGCACATGAATGTGTCCTTAAATTCTTAGCAAGTCAGGTAGCAGCAGTCCAAGCTGCCATGTGCTGGGAATCAGGACTGTCAGCATGCCCCAGTTCTGACCAGAACAGACCATCCTGTGCTTGGATGGATGGGTTGGCTGCCTCTGTCAACAAAGGCACCATTTGTGGTGGTTTGGTCTCATTCCAAGTCCAAGTGCTATAATCTTAATTCACTGAAGCCACTAATCATGACATTCATTTTGGCCTGGGCTGGTTTCAACTGGAAATGTAAAGTTGTCTTTATTTTCTCTGTGGTCTCAAGTGTATGTGTAATACAGATGTGGTGAGCAAACCAGGTGCTGCTACTGGATGCAGTTGCACTGGCTTTAGTAGAAGCTGCAAGTTCACCTAAGTCTTGCTATCCCAGCAGGCTGATGCTTGTGGTGTGTTGCTTTACATGACAGGAGGGAGAGTTCCCTGCAGCTCCAGACCTTTGTGGGAACAACTCTTTGGTTAGCATTCCCCATAACTGTTCTGCCTTTGTTCTGCCTGTGTGTGTTGCTAATACACAGATGCAAATTCAGGCACCCAGCAAAGCTGTGGGTTCAGGGGAGTTGCTGTGTACTCACAGTGTGTGTGCTCTGTGCACCAGTGCCACAGAAATTCCTGGGACACGTCCACCCTGGATTTTGCTGCCCCCACATAAACACTTCTGATCGTAACTGGGGCTGTTGTTGTTTAGTTTGGACTGGGCTGGGCACAAGGAAGACATAAAGGAGATTAAGTATAACAAATACGATTATATAACACCTTAGCAGAAAATCTAATGTATCTTGAAGGGTTAAGTGGAATAAAATAAGGCAACGACAACCTGTCCTGAGCTGCAGAGTGAGGGGGTGGGTGAATAGGGTGGAAGCCAGTGTTCTCCCCTGAGGTGGGAGGAGAGGCAAGGGAAGGAAAATGCCAGTGCAGACACACCTTCAGCTGTGGTAGTAATTTAAGTCAGAAGAGGGGTTCTAAAATGTGTTTCTTATGCACCTTAAATACTTTAATGGGAAAGTTTGAGATGTAAGTCAGTAGTGACTATAGACTGGGATATACATTCATACACACACACGTAGATAAAGAACTATATATGCAAACTTGTGACTCAGATGTTTTTCTGGATGGCAGATCTTCAGTCATTAGGAACTCTGGGTTCTGAATTTCCCTAAGCAATCTCTGCCTGTCACCTCCATTCCTCTCTGCTGAACACTTGTTCATTTAACAGTTTTGCTCGTTTGGTCTGGAGACATAGAGGCTCTAGTCTGTCCTTGGACAGGTGTGAACACTTATTTTGTTCTTGGTACATCTCTGAGATACAACTGCCAGCTATGACAGAAGATTTAAGGGCAATATTAGAGGAGGGGAGGTCCTTGGTTAAAAACACTCCTTTAAAAAAAGAGTTGACTGCTGAAGGAAGTAGGCAGGTAGGAATATTAAGTTCCATAATAAAGGCAATTAATGGAAATGTTGCAAGTTACTGGCCTGGCAGAAATTATTTAAACTGTTTTAGTATGGTGTTTTCTCTGTTGTAGAGAAAAGTTTTGCATTGGAATTTTTCTTCTGAAGAACCTGGGAAAAACACAAGGGGCAATCTGGAGAGGATGGGAAGTTATTTCAGCAGAGATAGAGAAGCTGTTCAGACCTGTAAGATGATGTATTTCCACAAAGGGTGTTCTTTTCAGCCTGCTGGTGAAAAGTCTTGTGGGTTTCCCACCAGTAGAAGCTGCTTAATTGCGTTTTGTGTATGCTCTTAGAGTACCTGTTTGGTGAGAACCTGACAAATGGTCTTCTGAAAGTAAATCAATTTTGTTTTCTTGGGCTTTCTTGAATATACATGATGTCCGGAGCCTGAAAAGCACAGCAGTGGCACAAGAGGAAGCAAACAGTGGGGCGCCAGTTAGGCTCTGTGGTTCTCTGAAAGACTTTGTAGCCTCCTATAAAGAGAAAGAAGAATGTGCCATTGGCGGTAGTGAGTAAATGGAACCTTCTTGTCTTCTTTGCTCTTGTCTCCTTATAAATAAACCATTGTTGTCCATCCTTGGCATTTGCAGTTCATTGTGATAAATTGGTCTTGATGTGTCTGACATTTCAACCAAGTTGTTTAATGGTGCTTTTCTGAAAAGGCAGATCTTGCTATAACTTGCACTGGTCCAGAATATATCCAGGGGAAGAGCACTCACCATCACACAGAGCACTAACCCTTTCCTTCCTGGCTGGATGAAGAGGGCAGTAAGAAGTAAACATTTTGGTCACGTCAGCCCAAAAGGCCTGTGTTTGTGTGAGCAGAGCACAGAAACAGAAATGTTAAGTCTGGACTGCAGTTGCTAAAAGCCTGTTTCATAGTGTGGACAACATCGACTCCATCTGCACTGCTGCAGCATCTTGGGGAGGTGGGGAGGAAAAAACCCAACTTGCTGAAAAAGCAGGTGTATGTTCACCAAAATTCTGCCTTGTGTTTTATTCAAGATCCCTTATCTGTTACCGGCCAGTGCTTACAAGTCATTGGCTTCCATGCAACAATTGCTTGGGTACAGAAACCACTGGAATGAAGAGATTTGATGAACTGTGACCAAAGGCAGCTTCTGTTGCTGCATCTCTGAAAGTTCAAGCTTTGATTTACATATCTTAAATGTCTGTAATTACTCTGTCAGGGAGATGATTAACACAGAGATTGCTTTCCATAAAAAAGAGTCTTATGCCTATACCTTTCCAAACCTTTCAGCTTCCCAAAGCTATTAAACATCTGCCCAAAGCAGCCAAGCAAAAGTAATGCCCATACTTAAAACTGTGACCAATAAATAACCTTTTTGCTGGTTAATGATTCCACTGTGTGATAATACTATTTTGTAATTATATTTCACCTTCAAAATCAGGTGTGTGGAATGTGTTCTCTGTCTTGACCCACTTAGTTCTGAACAGAGATTTATTATGAGGATGAAAAAAATTGTTCTACTTGGCATCAAAACAAACTTTTCTTTTTCTACCACCACAGCCTGAGCAAGAACTAGAACAATTTTTGGGGGATGTGGACCAATAACCTAATTAACAAATGTTTCTGTGACTTCTTTGGTCTCACAGTTTTCCCAGTGTGCCAGTGTAATACAGACCTTGTCCCTGAATGCAGTCAGAGGACAAGCTTTCTGGAGACCCCAGACCACATTATCCCTCTGCACAATATTTGTAGGCAAAAGCCCTTTTTTTCAGCAAAGCTCCCTCAGAAAAATGAGGCAGCCCCTGGGGGTGGGGTTGGGGTCCCTTCCCCTCAGAAGGCACTGTGCCTGTCACCTCCCCAGGCCTCCTGTGCTGCCTCATACACATGGCCTGGGCCATCCTGGGCCCTTGCCCAGAATTTGTCCCCTTTCTCCTCAGAGGGACCAATGGCAGCGAGGTGAGTCCTCTGGCCCTTCCCTGCCTGGCTTTATCCTGACACAATGCAGGCTGTAACCCTTGTGTGTCTCTGTATGGAGGGTTAAAAGAAATAAAATTACAATGACTCGGCTGCAGATTTAGATGTTGAAGCACAACACTCTCCGTGCTCACAGCTGTGCCTGAGGCCCAGGCAGGGCTGCAGGAGCCATGTCTTTGGGGTGGGAGCCCTGTGTGCTGAGGGGCTCTGGGCCTTCGAGGCCAAATGGACCGTTTTAGCTCCATTTCTTCCAAGTCTGAGGCGGCTGCTTGTTGCCAGTCAGCTGCCATGGAATTTTTCCTTTTTATCCATGAATTACTTAGTCATGTTTAAGGATGGCTCACCCTGGCATCTGAGCTGGCAGGCACTTTGATCCTGGTGGGGTTTTGCTTGGGAGCCTTTCCAGTGTCAGGTGTTTTTTATTACTGACCTGCTGGGAAAATAATCAAAAAGCCTAAGTGAGGATCCCTTTTCCCTCCCCCCTGTAATCATGCAACATTCATAAATGTTATTTAGGTATGCAGCTAGCAAATTCCAACAGAAATGCTGTCATGCCTCAGGGTTGTAAAACTTCATTACATCTGTTATTAACTGTCTGTCTGTGGCAGCACCTAATTTTTTTTGATGTATTGGTTGCCCTCACCTTCTCAAACCTGCTTCTCGTAGCACTTGAAGGTGCTAAGACAGAAATCCTGGGATTAAATGGCACTGCTGTCCAAGTGCTTTGGGGCTCTAAGATGCCCTTTCACAGCCCCATTGTGCAGCTGGAAAGGGAGAGGTACAATTTTCATCCCCTCTGGCTCAGCACTTGGGAAACTGATTGACTTTGTGTAAATACCTTTACCAGGGCAGGGCAAGGTGAAAGTTTTAATTTAGAATTTAGATTCCTCCCTTTTCAGTAGATGTGTAGGCCATTAACAGTGTGATCATCATTAATACCAATGGAAAAACGATTTGAAAATATGTAATTTTTTAAAGGGAGAAATTGGTCTGTTTAATAAGCAAATCCTGCAAATCTGGATGATGTTTCCAGAATGCTAAACAATTGTTTAAACTGTGAAACATTTTGCATTTCAGCAGCCTTGTCACCATAAATGTAGATCTGTTGCTCTTTACACTAGTATGAAGGAAAAAAAATGGAATTTTAGCAATGCAAACTAGTTAGAAGAGAATGAGCTTCACAGCTTACTTGGTTCCAGATAAATCTGGCAGATTTTTTTTCATAGTTGTGTTCTTACATGTACTGGGGTTTTTGCTTCTGCAGATCTTCCTGTGTCGTATTTCATTTACACACTTGCAGCTAAGTTTGTTTAACATGTGCTTATGTTTGCTCTTTTTTCCTCAGGTTTGCTGACCATAATCCTCCCAGATCAATAAATTTAGAAATTGCCTTGCATTACCAAATATATAAGTACACCTTTATACTAAAATCAGGCAATTCATTTTTCCTGGCTTAATTTCAGGTGGTATTTTCAGAATTGTGTGTCCAGTGCTGCTGCTGTGTGTGCAGTATGTGCTGGAGTGTTCACAATGTTAATGTGTTTAGAATTACATTTAACTTGTGTTTTTTTCCTTCTTTTTTATTTTTCCAGCCAAGCAAGTGTGTCCATCTGAAAAAATTAGCTGTGGAGACTTGAGCAACAAGTGTATCCCATCGTCCTGGAGATGTGATGGGCAGAAGGATTGTGAAAGTGGTATTGATGAGGCTGGTTGCACTCCTGGTGAGTTAATACATATGCAACTTCTCCATTTAGGACCATAAAAGTTCTAGAGTGACTGTTACAAATTGAACGTGAAGGGGAGACTTTTCCTGCCAACAGTTTCTTTTCTCTCTACATGTGTGATGGTAAGTAGTGACTTTTAGAAAAAGAGAGGAGAGAAGGATTCTCCAATTGGAGATGGCTGGAGAATGAGTGAACTCTGTGGAGAATTAAGTATTCTTATACTACTGCAGCAGAATACAATCACTCAGTTTGGAACATGGTTATCAGGGTTAATACCCAGAAGATGTGGAAAGTGTTCAAACCTTCCTCTGGGGGGGTAGCTCAGCAGTTTTAAGGCATGTCCTTCTCCCTGCAGACTGAGGCTTTGCTGGGATAGAATGGACAGGCCTGGACATTCCTGTAGTAACAGTGTGTTGGTTTCACTGGACACAGAGAGAATGATATACTATGGACTGTAACTGTTTTACATTCAGGCCCTAAATGGCCATTGTCTTTTATTAGGCCTTTCTCTGTGGAATGAAAGAGCTCTTTAACAGTGCTTCCACTCTGTGAAACTCCTACTCTGTGTGACCTAGCCATTTCTCAAACTGTCTTTTTGATAGACTAAACATATTTAGTTCTTTATGCTTCTTGTTGTCAAATATTTTCTTTTGAATGAATGCTTGACTCATTTTTGTGACTTCATTTGGTATTCCAGTTGATTTTCCAACTTTCTTTTTATACAGACCACCAGAATTTAGGGAATATCAGTCTTTGCAATCTGTGCAGAACTGAACTCACCTTTCTTATACTATTCTAAATTCTGTTATTAAATTCCTTGTATGCAAACGATTCCAGGCTGTTCAGCTCCTCTCTGATGCTCTGGGTATTCACCCATCCCTCAGTATTTCTGCTGTTGCATGGGATATCAGCAATGTTATTTTTGCTTCTAGATTACTGGTGAAAGGGTTGAGTGATTACATGCAAGGACACATTGATGTTTATTCATCTGAAAACTGAATTTTGGGCTCTAATACCTGCCCGGTTCATAATCCACACTATATCTTTTCGTTGAAAGTTGTGTAACAAAATACATTTTACGTGAACATTTTGTGGTTAAACTCCGTGGATAAATTTATTTCTTTGCAGTGAGCTTTATCAAACAAAATCCTACCAAAGCTTTTACTTCTTTACTCTTTTTAGCACTCACTGGAAAAATATTTTTTCTTTGTTCTTTTTTACTTTTTCCTTTTATTTGTTTTCTGTGTGAAACTCTTAAGTGTTCTCTTTATAGCATATGGGGTGTTTTTTTCTTTGAATGGGAGGCTTGAATTAGAGACAAGTTCAGAGGATAATTGTAACTGCTATTGAAAAAATTCTTCTTTTCCCAGTATGAGTTAGTGAAATTAGAACCATTTTTACACTGCTGCTGCTCACACCAGTAGGAGTTGTCTCACGGAGTCTTTGATTTATAACAAAAATCTACTTGAAATTGCTTTGAACTTTTTTTTCAGGGCTTTAGGTAACTCCCAAAATGAATGTAAATATGTTCTGAATACCACATAGTTTCAGCATTATGGTGCTATTAATGGATTTGAAAATAGCTGAGTGTTTTTCTTCTGGATGTTTCAGTCTTACTGATCTTCTACAGTTTTAGTGCACAAATGGACATTTAATCCAAGAACAAATTACCACCTTCTGATGGTTGTTGGGTACCTCGTGAGAAATGAATGAGTAGCTTTTGTCTGATTGCTCAGGACCGAGTGTTGTCCCCCCCGGGGACACCTCGCAGGGAGCACGTTGGGAATGTGCTGAGGCCCAGTGTGGGAAGGGCCCTTCTCTGGCAAGAGGACCAGGCAGAAGGGCACTGACAGGCAGACCTGGGGCATCCTCAGTGGGTGCTTTCCTCTCAGCTCGGTGTCTTTCAGAGGCATTAAACTCACTCGGAGAAGGAAGCAGGAGGCGCTGCTGAGTGGATGTAGCAGGAGCATTTGCAGGGAGGTTGCTTGTCAAATCAAGGTCTTTCCTCATGGATAAGAACAAATGTGTTAGCTGTTTAAACTCTGAGAGCTTGTGGAGGATTGACAGCTATCCTCCCTGTTACCCAGATCTGATAAACCTCCCTAAGCCTGTCCACTGATACTCGATTAACAACCCCTTTTCTTCCCTGTTTAGAATCCTCCTTTGTTTTCTCTTGCCTCAGCAGCTCACAGTATCCTGACCAGTTCACACTTCTTCTTTTTCTTTAGTTTTGTTTGGTTGGTTTTGTTTGATTTTTTTTTTTAATCTGTGCACTCATGTTTTTGTTCTGATTTTAAAAACAGCTTCAGCCCCTTGGAGCAGAGCACCCTCACAGCTGAGGCTGCACCTCCCCCAGAGCCAACCAGCTTGTCTCTAAATAACACATCTTGCTGGATAAATGTTTGGAAGGGAGTTCATTTGGGCTCAGGATAATTTCTGTGGTGAGAGCCTGCATGTGCCATTAACAAGGGGAAGATTACTTGAAGACAGTGTGAGTGAGGGCACCCAAAAGAAAATCCCTAAGCTCTCTCTCTAAATCCATGTTAATAAAGCTATTTATTACTTCAACCTCATGACACTTGAAACACATTTTAACTATGGATACTCCTATGTCTTGATAGGAATAACTGAATTCTAATTGTTTAAAAGGACTTAATATGACATCCAGGAGCAAGGCTTGGTTGTGCTGAGGGTGTTCAAGTGCTTGTCCCAAAATGGTCACAGTCCAAGTTAAGGGAGGATCTACTGCAGGAAAGGACAATAATTATTTTGGTAGTAGAATCATACAAAACTGTAAAACAGTGCAAGTGTATTATGGTTCTTCCTTCTCCAGCAGTTTGCTTTCCAGACAAAAAAGTTGTTCTGGACTTGATAATTCTTGCTGGATTTTTTATCTCAGAATTATTTCGTTGCATTTTAAATCACTGTGAAATCTATCCTGTGTAGACACTGGCACAGCCAGTTGGAGGGAGAAAGCTGGTGTTCAGAAATTTGGGGACAAAAGCACAGAATCTGAATGAGAGAATGTTCTGTTTGAATTGGATTCTCCTTTGTGCTTTGCATCAGCCACGTTTTTGGTGCAATGTCTTGCACAAATGGAGACAATGTGATGCTCCACACCCCCCTCCTTTGCTTTTGGTTACTGTTGAAGACTTGTTATTTCCATTAGCACCCTGTGACCTGAAAAAGGTCTGTCACAGCAGTGCTCAGAGTATCTTTCTTCAAGGAAGGAGAGATTTTGCAGTTCTTATGCCGTCCTGTAACTCCCTTTAGGCAAAGGGTTCAGCTGCAGTTGGCAAGCTCTGGACTTACCTGAGCTCAGGTGTGCTGAAAAAAAAAGGCATCATCTCAAACCAGGGCTTGGAAGTCATTACCAGTGGACAGTGAGGCACTTTGTTGGAGTTGTTCACCCATGAACAAGGAACAAAAATGGTGTGATTTTCACCATGTGAAAGAACTTTCCAAGGAAGCAATGGAAACTGCAAGTTCTTTAACCTGCAGTGGATAAAATAGAAGTGATTAGGGATCCAGGTTTTGTCTGCACAGGCTGTAATTGCACCAGGGATTAATTGCAGGTATTAATCCTTGCACGTAGGTGGTAAGTGCCTGTCTGCCTAAATATGTTCCTTCCAGCAGGCAGGCTTTAAAAACACTGCTAACTTCCAGGGCACAAACAACTTCTAAAAATGCAAACATCTGCCTTTTTAAAGTAAGACTATATAAAAGTTGAAAAAACTTACTTTTCAGTTTTTGGAGCAGAAGTAATTTGTGTCTTTACAATACCAAGTGTGTTGTAGGCACAGGTCAGGTTTAGTCGTCTGAAATGGACGTCAACAGTTAATAATGTAGGAGTAGTCTTAAATTGGCTGGCTTGGAGGTGCTGGTGTCCTCTTTCTTATTTCCCTGGCTAGAGTCTTCTATTCCCAGTGCACCTCACCTTTGTCACAATTGATTGGACAAGCTTAGGAATGTGTTCACTGAGACTAAACAAGAAATCAAATGTGAGAGACTGTAATTAAAGCATCACGACTCAGGGTCAGTCTGGACTTTGCAAAGAGAGATAGTAACCAGTGTTTTGTCAGCTGCTCAGGAAGGCAGAGAGCATTTGAGTGTAGCTTAAGAACAGAAGAGCTGCCGTCCTGGAACAGCTGAAATGGGCACTGAACCCCTTTCGTGCACAGTCCTTGTTCCTCCTGGCAGGACTCTGGGGTGCCCAACAGAGAGCACAGGCCCTGGCCCCATCCTTCTGATTGTGTTCCTGGTTCTCACCTGCACCCAGAATGGAAATTGGGTCCTGCAGATGAGGAGTTGGAAGTGTACAGTTTTCCCCTTTCCCAGTAGCCAGATACAGAAATGATAGACTCACTGCTATATTGATACCATAGTAAGCTCTTTACCCATACCATGGTTTATTGTGCCAAACTACAGTGCAGAGACAGTGATCCATGGGACTTGTGCAGTAACAGTCCTACCTACACTGGCCTTGTACAGCTGGCCAAGGGTGAGAGCCAGGAATTCCCACGGGAGTCTCATGGCAGTGAGAGCCTCATTACCGAGAGCATCTTCTTTTGGACACTGCTCTTCTGGCTTTTCATTGCTCACCACTGTCTCACAATTAGTTCTAGATTTTCAGCCTTATGATATGATGATATGCCAGAATAAAAGGGAACAAAGTGGATAAAGTTTTTATAAATTAATAAGGGAAATGACAGTAAGCACAGTCACACTCAGGTGTAAGTTGTGTGTCCTTGCTGTGGCAGCTCACAGCCTTCATGTGTCCATGGTGTGTGTATATGTATTTATATATATATCACTTACAAGATCCTCAGGTGATAAGCTTTCCACTTTTTCATGGCAAAGCTCCAGGCGTATGTGTTAGTCCTCCAAGTGAGGAGTTCTTTTCTTGGGAGGCCCAAGTGCAGAAAACTTTGAGTCAACTCTTTGCAGTGCCCTGCTCAGTATCCCTCACCCAAGGGTCACCTGAGAACCACTGGCAGAAGGTACAGTTTAAAGCAGGTTAAAGCTGTTCTGATCCCTCCAGCAGATCCATCTGGTGATGAACTGCTGAAGTGGGGAAATTAAAAAGCTGATTTAAAGCCACCTTCCTCCACTCTGCTCCTGCACCTACACTCACAAGAAACGACCTTTCGTTGACACTTAAATTGTTTTATTATCTTTTATCACTGTAACAATAAAGAGAGTTTGCATCTGAGCTACACTTCAGTGCTACCAGTGGGGAATTGACTGTGCTGATTCTGTTCATTCCAGGTCTCCACTGATCCTACTGAGAGCTTTTAACTTGGTGATGACGTAGCACTAATTTTATCTTCCATTGCAGTTTGATGAATATGTGCTTTTGTCAAAGTTAGGAATTCTGTTCATTCCCTTCAGTAACAGGCCAGTGATGTCCCTCAGTCAGCCCAGAGGGAAATCAAACCCAAAGGATCAGATTGGCCCATGTATTCTTACTGAGGAACCCACCAACTTTAATGGGGTTAAAGCCTATGGTATTGTGTTCATGCCTATAGAGGAAATGTTCATCTACTATCACTATTTATGATTATTTTAGTATGTGATGAGAACAAAGATGGATAGACTGAAATTTCTGTATTTTACAGAAGGTAGCTGTAACTGGAGTACACTTGACATGGTGGAATCTACAGTTATTTCCAAGAAGAAAAAAAAGAATTACTAGATTTAACAAATGAAAGTCCTTCATAAATAACGTAGTAGAGCAATGATATCCTCTGGGCTTTACATGATGTTTAATTACTGGACAGCTGGAGGGATTAATGCTTGTGCATTATGCCCTGGCTCTCAGAAATTAAACATGTACAGCTGCCACTTTATCACTGCTTAAAGTATTAGAGCTCCTTCAAAAGCAGTAGTAATTTGCAGAAAAATCCCCATTGTTATTTTGGAAAAATCTCAGCCTGTAATCATATTTGTCCTGAGTTCCTTCAGAACAAAACAAGAAAAATTAGATTGGTGGTTACTTTTAGTTGCATGCTGACAGGAAAAGTGGAAGTAGTTGAATTTTTTATGTGTTGGATACTCATTGTAATAAAATGTAAAATAATGCATGAACTTAGGTTAGAGGTAAGATAGTCATGGTATAAATCAAGGTTTAAACCCTAAAGCCAAGGCTCTGCCTGCAGAAGGTGAGGGGAAAATGGCTTTGTTTTCCCTGCTGCTGTCCCTTGAACTTAGGTTTGTAAAAAGGTGTGTGGAACATTCTGCAGATGGAGTTTCCCAGCACTGAGGTGCCTCTCATGACAGCAGCCTTTGGTGGCCTCTGTGCTGCCCCTCCCTTACAGATAAATTGTCTGTATCAGGATGCTCCAAGAATAATTTATCCTTTAAGGCACAGTAGATGAAAACAAGCCACTTCAGACTGTGGTACTTTGGCAGTGTCCCTCTGAAGGAGCACTACAAAAAAAGAGTGGATGCAAAGAGCACAGTCTGAGCACACCCACACCCCACACATGCAAGTCCTTCACACCCCAAAGGACAGTGTTTGACGGGGTTGTGGAAGAGTGATATGAAAGAGCTGGTTTTATACAAAGATTTGTGGATAATTAAACCCAAATCTCACTTTTGCTGGACTGCAGGATACCCTGCACACCCACCTTTGTCCTGCTGCTCTTTCTGCACTTTAGCTGGAGACATTGTCTCTGATTCTCCTTTCCAATCTCACATTGTAGTGTCAGAGGAGCAGAAATTGGCCTGTAATTATGTTTATCTTTTGGGCAGTTTAGTCTCTCAACAGTTAGAGCTCTTGAGTTGAAATAGTGGAGAAATTGCATCACTTCTTGCCAAATACAATTGTATTTCATGTCCCTGAAGTGTTTCCTTCGTAAGAATGGAGCTGTAATTTCAAGCCTCTTCATCCAAGACTCTGTTTAGAGGGAAGTCTGCTGTGTGTGGCAGTGCCACTGGTGGTGTTCCAAAGGCAGATCCGTGGGCAGGAGTCCCTTCCTGTGGGCCACCACTACATATGTGTTACACTAATTAACGAGTGCTGAACAGCTCAGCTTCCTGAGCATCTGATCCGAAGACTCAATCAAAATCAGTGAGATTGAACTCAGTCCTACGCAGGAGGGGACCATGTAATGTTTGATGCAAAAGAAAAAAAAGTTGGTTTATGAGTCATATTAATGGAAAAACATCTGAGAGTTTTCTTAGTGGTTGAAATACAGTCTTTTGCTACAGAGGAAGATATAATAGTTGGATTAACTGCTTGTATTTTGCAAAGAAATTTGTTTATTTGATGAAATTTAACAGGAAAGGCATAGCTTACAATAAAAACCACTTCCTTGCACTTCTATGAAACAAGTTTAAAGTAATTGCTGACATTGTACAACTGAGTCTCTATCTCAGCCCTTATCCAGGGAAGTGCTGCCTTCTATTTCAAAGCTATAGAAACTGAAAGGCAAATCCTAAAGCCAGAGAAGTCTCACTGCTGTTCATGTGAGTGCAGTCAGCACACAACCCTTACACTGTTAATTGCAGTGAGTGTCACCCAGTGGTTGGATTTCCCATTTGAGTAGAAAATCTAATCCTTTTTTTCTAAAAATGATGGCCATTCTTTTCTGGAGTTGTGAGTACCTGGGCAGGTACGTTGTTTATTCACATCACATGATGGCTGTGTCCCCTAATATCACATAACTGAAAATAATCAGGGGCTGGTGGTTTCCTGAAAGTCTCTCGCCCTCCCAAAATCACCACAGGGACCTTGTGTGTGTAGACTTGGTCATTATAGTATGTGCTTGTGTTCCTAACCTTGAATCTGGCTCCACCAAATTCTGCCAATTGCCTTGTTGTGTTCTTGGTGCTTCTTTTTTAAGGTACTTCTCCCTTCAGATCAGTTGCCTTGCAAACTCTTCTATTTCTAAAGCCACCTTTTAATTGTCACTGAGTCTACATTGAGACTCACTTTGGATCCCTGTTCCTAGAGGAATGTGAGACACAGTTGGGTAAACTGGGGGGGTGACATGTGACAACTCTCAGCCTTTCCTTGTTCTGTCTGTACTCCAGAAGAGTTAATAGTGCCATGTTCTCAATGCAGGGAATATTCAAATCTTAATATTTAACAGAAGCAAACTACAGTAAAAAAGAAATATCTCTTCTTGCAGAGAATTCCCATCAAGCAAAATAAATTAGTGGAAGTGGAAATTTTATGGGGCACTGACCTCACTGCTTGCAGTGTGAACACTGCTTTGTCCCTCATTGCTCAGCTGAGTTCAGACCTGTGATCTTGGCTGCTGTAGCTCCCAGATTAGCCTGTTAGAGCCAGGCTTTTCTCTCTGCCTTACCTGTCCAGCCCAGTGATCCAGAAGGGTTTCCTGAGGGTGGCCCATGTAGCTTTTCTTTGCTCTGTTTTTCACAGATAGGCCTGTGTGGTGATTCCATCAAGGAGGAATTCAAGCTAAAAACCAATATATTTTTCTGTCTCCTTTGGGCTGTGCACAGTTGCCATGATGTGAGAGTGGCTGCCCAGGCAGTAGCAGTGCACATGGCTCTGTAGGGTCAGTCACTGCTCCCTTGGTCAACAGATGTAATTATTGAAGATTGTACAAACATCCAGGGTTCCCATCCTAGTTAGGGCACTGTGGAGGAATGGTTCAGTGTTCCAGCTGGTTAAACTGGTACCATCCCAGAGCGTGGGTAAGGAGGAAGTGGCTGGCCAGTGATGTAGCTGTGGACTGACAGACATGGGCTTGAATTCCTTGCCTTTCCCACATTTACTGAGAGTAAAACAAGTTTTGCTGCTGTTTGCCAACAAGACTGAAGTGTAGCTTTTAGGGGTCTGATGGAGTCCCTCTCCTGAGCTGGACATAAGGAAGCATTGGAGAAAACAGGCAGGTCATGTCCCTGTATTAGCAGGTGAGCACAGTGTGGGAATCTGCCCAGTGGATGGAAGGTGAGATCCATGGAAGAGGCTTTTTCTGGCAAGGTGCCAGTGATTTAAACTCTGCAATGGCAAAAGTAACTTCTGGTCATGCAGAAAATTCTGTGCACAGAAATTCCGCGTGGAAAATTCGTAACCACTGGGCGTCCTGCCAGCCCCAGAGGTCCGTGACTGCCATAATGTGGGGTTTGTGTGCACTGTCCCAGGATGAAGGCCCTGTTCTGCCTGCTGAACCTTTATGTGTCCCTCAGAAATACAGAATTTTGTGTGATATTAGAGCAGCTGTTAGTCTAATGGATATTATCAGATGTTTCCGAGGGATTTGCCAAATTGGTGCAATTTGTAAAATTGCCATTTTAATAAGCAAGTCATGTCTAAGGGAATAGGAGTGAGCCTGTCCTGTACAGGTTCCAATTTTCGAAGTCAGAATAGAAACTCACTGAACACATCCCAGAATGGTTTTTTCCCATTTAAATTTTGGCTAGTACCAAACATCTCCAATGTGATACAGCTGATTATATTCCAATCAGAATATAGAACAGTAATAATGTCTTTATCCCCATGAGATCCCCATGGGATGTCTTGGATTTTCACAAAAACCAGCACAGCATTAACCTTTAGGGATTCTGACCATCCTGTTTTGTCTTCCAAGCTGCTTTATTTTACCCTTAAACCCTCTGCACTGGACTTGCTTGTTTTTATTTTGAGGTCATTTTGAGTTGTTTAGTCAGAAGAATCTGTGATAAACTTCCTAACCCTCTCCTAGTTTGAAGTAAAATTGAGGAGACCACCATTATGAGTTAACAACCTTATTGCAGTAAGATGAAAGACTGGAAAGTACAGAGTGTGCTTCTCTGTAAATTGTGGGGTCATAATTAATTCTATTTTCAAAAAATTAAACCACTTGGAATAACTATATGATGCTACATTCTAAATCAGTAAATACCTTTTTGAACCAGCTATTATTTATCAGCAGGGGCTTTGGCATGTGGTTGCTCCATTATAATTAACTAATACTATGCAAATACTGCAGCAGAGAATGGAAAAATAACTGATTTCTGTTTGAGGGGAGCAGTGAGACAAAGGCAGTGAGCACATGCAAATATTAATTTGTGAGAGCCTGAGATGGCTCCTTAGCTCCATTAGTGATTTGAACAATATCAGGAATTACTATTCCTTCTGCAGTCTCCATCTATATGGGCTTTTTGGTATCAATCACCATGGCAACAACCACTGCTGGGAGTGAGGCTGCAATTCAGCTGCATTATTCCCTCCATGGGAGGCCTGTCGTTTTTTCAGAGAGATGCACTTCAAGGTCATCTTCATTTACCTCCATCTCTTCTGCTGTCCTTCCTGGAGGACAGCTTTCCATGGGAAACTTGTCCTTCCAGGCACAAATCCATTCCTTAAGGACTGGCATTTGACCAGAGGTCTGTAAGGAATAGTCAGGTATTTGGTGAGCAATTGTCTGCAGGCAAAAGAAAAAATTTAGGTACAGTTAGGCCTGAAAAGAAATACCAGTTAAGAAAACCAGCATGACCACGTTGGTAACTGGCCTGGGAATTCCAACAGACTTTACCCTGCCTGCACTCTGTGACCCCCTTGTCCTACTCCAGCCCAGAGGTCAGTTTTTGGGGGTTTATGTCTGGGCTGGCACTTGGTGCAGGGTATCTGGGCAGGTGGGGCTCACACACTGCACTCCTGCAGCCACGGGGAGCTCAGATCCCGAACCTCACAGCTCAGGAGAGGTTTGGGAAGCCCACCAGCCTCTCCTGCCAGTGTTGGAGCAGCCAAGAATCAACAGCAGGTCTCTCCCTTCCCAGTGCAAATGGTAGGATGTGCAAATCACCCTTTACCAGTTTTAAACAAACAAGACATTTTGAACCATGTTTTTTTAAGTTGCTTTGGGGACAGTGTCAGAAAAGTAGTGTAATAATTCATCTTATTTTCTTGTCTTCAGCATGAGTGGATAATTGCTGTTACCCACTTTACCGCAAATTTTACCAAATAATTATCTTTCTGTAAGCTGTTCATGTAATTTCAAGTGGATCTGACTCTTTTGGAGGAGAGAGATGAATTAAATACCTGGCTCTTACTGAAAAGCTATAAAATCTTTAATTAAAGATTAGCAGTGACAGCACTTACAGTCCATTTTACATAATTCCCAGCTCCTCTTAATGATGGATATACCACTAATTTCATTTTTTTCAATTCTATCCACATTTGAGGATCCATGCTTGGTAGAATTGTCCATTGTAGAAATGTCATGTACAAATATATATATTTTTTTAAATTAAAGTTTCCAATGAGTGCCCTGTATCCTTAGAGAATTCTACATCTTTAGAGCATTCTGCTTTTTCTATGAGCATTTGAAAAGCATGTGGTAGAATTACCTTAATTGTTTTGTGCTGTGTCTGAGCTAAGATTGTCCCTGCTATTCACTAAAGCCTCTGCTCAAATCCTGGCTCTGGGCAAAAGAGAACCAGCCAGTACTGAAGCACTAACTCCACAGCTGCAACCTCTCTTACCATCTTTTATTTTGCTGTTTTTAACTTGCTCAGTCCAAGGGCTGCTCCACTCACTCTCCTCCAGAGATGTGACCACACTGGAGCTGCAGCTGTGAGACAAACCCTGACAGTTGTGCTCCATAGAGTGACATAGGGTACCAGGCAGAAGTTAATGCAGAATACCTCTGGTATGTATTATCTATAGGTCAAATCACATCTACAATTTACATTTACATGTGATATTTCGCTTCTTAAAGCTGTGAAGAACTTTAACACATCATGGTGCTCCACAAAACTGGTTTTGGAGTTATACTTGTTTACTGCTTTGAAGGCTGTTGGTTAAACACTTCTTGGCAAACATTTCCACGATTTTTAGTGGGATTACTCATACTTGAAGTAGGTTTTACACCTCTGAGTACATTTAATAATTTCTTTGGTTCTGAAGAAAGCAAACTAACATTGTTTCCTTTGTTTTGTGTGAATAAGCCTACATAGGACAGGGAGCAAATGTGGAGAATGCAAACAAATGGCTCCAGTCAAAGGAAGAATGTCCCAGTGATCATTTAATTACTGTTTGCACATTTTCTACTGAAATGCTCTGGAGGCAGTGGAATACTGCAGTGCTGGGACTGTGTAGGTACCCTGACAGATTTATGAAGGAGATGTGAAGCTGTCCCTGGGACTTCACTGCCCCCTCCTCATCTCTCCAGGTGCTGTGTAAGATAATTTGTAGTGCTGCTTTTCATGGGCTTCTTCAAACCAGCTCCAAACTGCAGACGAGCGTGGTGGCTCCTGCCCCACTGCAGGGGCATCATAAGCAGCTTTTCTTCTCTTGCCTGCGTGTGCCAGAGCAAGGCCCTGAGTGGCTGGAAGCTGCAGACTTTGCTTTATCCTGGCATGCCCTGTGGATTTTATCTGTCAGAGAGGATAACAGAAGGGTGAGAGGAATTGGGACGTTCTCTGCCTTCCCGTGGCAGCAGCAGAGCCCGGCTGCACGTGGAGATGGAGCCGTGTGTGACCCAGAAGGAACTGCCCCATTTGAGCTGACAGAGGTTGATCCCCACCCAGGGACTGTGGTGGTGGAAGGGGAGTTACCAACAGCCAAAGTGCTGTGCTTGTTCAGTGGGGAGGGAACTTGTAGCTTCTAGTGCTGTCATCACACTGAATTTAATTTTTAAGAAGGAATAAAATAATCATGACCGTGCAATTTTTCCAGCCAGCAATTCTCAGGCTTCACTGAGAAAGTCCTCAGGAGAGGTTACAAAAGCTGATCTGCTTCTATTTTCTGGCTGCGATTATCAGTAATTTTATATCTGTACTGGGGTTTGTAGGTGCAGAGGAGGAGCTTTTGTGCAAACTTCCATTGTCTGTATCCCACTCGTGTGTTTATCACTCGCTAATTTGCCAGTGCAGCAGATTTCTGGAGGGAAATGGGTACAGACAGGAGGAGGGGGGTGGAGGTGGGACCAGGGAAACAACGAGGGGAAAAAGAAGGGCTCATTACAGTTGGTGGAAAGGAAATTTATGCACATTTAGAGTGTGCAGATCATTACAACCTTGCTCAAACATTAGGGATCAAACGACTACACCAGATTTTGCTCTCTGATCTGTTTCTGAGATTCATCAAAATATTGCCAGAAAAGCAATTTCTTCTTCTGAGCCTTGATCTGTTACAGAGACTGTCTATGGCCTTAGAAATATTCCTGTTTTCCCACTGGCCTTTTAGAATAGATTGGTAAGATTATAACTGTTACCTTGGATTTCTACTTTATGGAGTAAAGTTCCTTGTGCAGTTCTACATTATGCGTCATCTGAGACAGTATTAGGTTATACAGCTGTGTACTGAGCAGGAGGGCTGATAGATCATTTCTACTTGTGGCATAAGGATAGAAAGGTTTGTTCAATAAAGGAAAAGAGCAGAATTCTGGTGAAAATCAGAGCATTTTAATGGTCTCAGTTCTACTATGCAAAAGAGGGGGGTTTTCTGGTGCTTCTCCACCAGACTGTGCTTGTAGTTCAGGTCCTAATAATTAGTTGTCTGATCTCAGTTCCTTGTCTTCAAAGAGGAGAAATACTGCCTCCTCCAAGGGACAGGTGCCTCCAAACACTCTACCAAGTACAGAAGGAGCCTGAGCATCCCTCCTGGAGCAGCTGACACTGGTGTGGAACACAGAGTGCTCCTCTGGGGACTGCACTGGCACATGTCATTATTGAGGGCAGGTTGGGCAGCTGAGAGTCTCTTTAACATTTATCCCCGTGGAGGGGCCTGGCCAGTGCATGGTACTAATGCACCAAGGCAGGCAATCCCTCTCTTGTAGTGGGGCAGGCTGCTGTTCTGGGACATCTGGGAAATGGGGGACTAAATGGGACAGAGCACAGTGCAGGAAAGGAGAGGTGTACGTGGTGTGAAATGAGGGGCCCACAAAGTTTGCAAACCACAGTAAATAGGCATCTGTGCAAGTGAACATGGTCTTAATTATTAGATAAATACAGCTTCATTCTCAGGTGTAAAACAGAAGTAATATTTCAGTAGAATACCTGGGGTCCCTGTCATTGGCTGAAAGCTGGGATACAACAACTTCACAGGGATTCTGCTGCTTCCCAGGTGCACTTGCCCTCGCAGTGGTTGGTACCACCTAAACTGTGTGGTTTATTGTAGGGGCTCTGCAGATGTGGCAGTAAATGGTTCTGGTTTATTGTAGGGACTCTGCAGATATGGCAGTAAGTGGTTCTGCTTCTGAAGACATAAAGACTCCCAAGTGAAATGTGAAAAAAAAACCCTTATTGTAATTTAAATATATATATTTATCATACTTGTAATTTATCAAAGCCATAACTTCCCTGTAGATGACTGAAACTGCAGAGGCAGAATTCTTTTGTAAGTAACTACCTCAAAGTACTTACAGAGAATTTCTTCCAGGGTTTTGGTTCTGCCACACCTTGATGAGATAAAGTGACTGAACTGCACGTTGTTGGAGTACCTGAAAGTTTAATTTGCACAGGCTGCTCTGGTTCATCTGTCCATTAGGCTTGCAGAGAGTTCTCCACTCAGTTCTGTCTGACAAGCGCCTCATTTGTATGTTAATGTTAAGTTGTGATTTCCAGGGAAGGCATTCAGCGTGTTGTAAAGGGCCTTACTGGCAGATTGCAGCTAAATTGATGCTCGACTCACTAAATATTTACCCTACACATCCCACTTAATATGTCCAAACCCAGGCATACTGTGAAATCCTGAAACCTGATTGTGTGCTTATGAAAGTCAGGGAGGAAGCTGGTAATGTCAGCGCGGAGCACAGCGCTGCGGGTGCCAGCACAGCCCGGCCTCTCCCCTGCCCTCCCGCTCTTCCCGTGCTGTCCCCCCATGGATGGGGCTCCCCTGGCTGCTCCTGCCCCAACGCCAGGGCAGTGCTGCCCCCCCTTATCCCACCCGCAGTTCTCCCAGCCCTGCCGCCCCCGGCCTGTAGAGGATCATCCTGTGGCACAGCTGGGGAGGTGGGCACTGCCTCTTCACCCGCTCCTGGCCGTGCACTTGGCCAGTGGGAAAAATGCTTTGGGTTAGGACAGGCACAGTAATGCCCGTGTCCTGCTCTGCCTCAGACATCCCTCGTGTGCTAAACCCGGGCTTGGAGACCTCACAGCTCACCTCTTTGTTTTTATTCCCAAGCCTGTTCTCCCAACGAGTTCCAGTGCAGTAACAAGTCGTGCATCTCCCTCATCTTCGTGTGTGACGGTGACAACGACTGCGGGGACGGCAGCGATGAAAGGAAATGCTCCCCCCTGACCTGCAACCCCAACGAGTTCCAGTGCAACAACAGCGTGTGCATCCCGGAGCTGTGGGTGTGCGACAACCAGCCGGACTGCGAGGACCAGTCGGACGAGGCCGTGGAGAAGTGTGGCCACGATGCCAAGGCCCTCAACACGTGCGCGGCCCACGACTTCCAGTGCGGCAACGGGGAGTGCATCCACCTGAACTGGAAGTGCGACGGGGACGAGGACTGCAAGGACAAGTCTGACGAGCAGGATTGCCGTGAGTGTCCGCAGGGCCCAGGGGCTGCTCTGGGGGGTGTTGGGGCAGGTCTGTGGGGTCTGTGCGGCAGCTTTGTGCCCGACAAGGAGCGCTGGTGTCCCGAGGGACACGGCTGGGTGCCCAGCACAGCAGGGGCAGGTGTAGTCATGACTCTTGTATGCTTTTTCCCTTGGGGATTCAGAGAGGAGGTGTAAGACCTGTTGGATGCTACTGTGCCTCAGAAGAGATGTTTCATTAGAAAAACAAGGAATGAAAAATGTTCAAAGCCCCCAGGCTGCATGGTGGGGTCACAGCCTAGAGGTTAGGAGCTGCCATGCTAAAGGGAATATATGATCAGCAGAAAAAAATAATTCATTTTCTACCTCTGAAGTTGGAGCATACTGAACAAGGCAGTCAAGAGCAGCACCTCTGAAGAATCCAGTTTGAAATGCACTTTGAGCTTGGCTTGATAGAGGCACAGAGCTAATAAATAATGGATTTTTTGTCAGCTGGCTCTGTGCATTTCACATGCTGGTGTTGGTATGTGTGGTATTTTGAATGTTTCATCCATTTTTAGCCACTAAACTGTTCAAGCTGGTCACTTACCTGAGGAGGGAGAGAGACAGGAAAATAAGCAAAATGTTTTGCTAAAATATTCATAATGACAAGATTGAAATAAAATATTTACATAGCTGTATATATTTAGCAGCTCTGACATTGGGCCACCTCTGGGGAGGAAGGCAGCAACCAGCTGCAGAAACCAGGGATTTTTGCAAAGTTCCTAGAAAATTTACCACTTTTGCCATCACCATCTTTTCATACCTATGACAACAGCAAGTCTGGGCTGGTGAGCTCAGAGCAGCTGTGTGGGAGAGCCCTGCAAGGAGCTGGGAATCAGACTCTCTCCCAGGCAGAGAGAAGCAGTTGTAAATTCAGTGGCTTCATTAACAAGGGGAGGGGGATGTAGTAAGTCCTGGGCACCAGTGTTTGTGCTGCAGGAGAGCAGGGGGATGAGCCACAGGTAACCCTGGAGCTGCTGTGCCTTTAAAATAGCCCAGGACTCTTACGAGAGGTGAGAACAGAACAGGAGAAACCAAACATGCTTTGTTAGGAAGAGGGAGCAGCTTTGACTGCTGAGTACAAGGATATCATCACTGTCACCCCCTTCCAAGTAGGGATGGATTAGGCAGGATGTCTTTTCCTTCATCTCCAAGGTGATACAGGAGCTGAGAGAGCTCTTGTGCAGCAGGTACCCAGACAGTGCTGCCAGGGCCTGAAGGGTCACAGGGACAGCGGAGTCAGGAGGCAAAGTTGCTTCCTGGCATGGCATTCATTTCAGGAAGTGAATCAGTGCAGATGTGCACTGCTGGCTGGGACAGCCCGGGGTGTTTGCTGCCTGTTTTCATTCTGACACCTCCTGCAGGCAGTCCTGTAGCTGTATCCCCTCCAGATCAGGAGGCAGTGGCAAGGGCCACCTTACAAACACAGGTGAGGAACTGGTGTCTGGTGCAGGAGACTCCCAGCAGAACTGATCCCAGTCCTACAGGATGCATTCCCTGCAGTGACAGCAGCCTGACAGGATGGCTGAGTTTAGACAGCTCAGGCTGGGGAAAGGTGAGTTCCCTCCTATTTCCAAGTGGAGAATGAGGTGAGCAGCTTACAGATGGTGCCTTCTGATAAAATGTCTCTTAAATTTCAGCCCCTGTTGTTTCACTTGAATTGTTTTAAGTCTTTTACAAGCCCCATTTACTCGGACATTCTGCTGGGTGAGAGCGGTGGGACCGCGCCCACGAACCTTCCCGGGGCACAGGGAGCAGCACTCCGTTCCCAGCTCCTTCCCCTGCTCTGACAGGCACCAGCAACGCCCAGCTGAGCTCAAACTGGGGCCCGAAAGGGGCACGGTCTGACACCATCGCTCAGCTGCAGAGCGGCTTCTCCCGGCAGCACTTCCAGGGACACCAGAGGCAGAGGACACAGCTGGACACCGCTGCAGCACAGCACGGTGCTGACCACCAGTGGAGAAAGGGGGAAATGAGGCACGAGTGACTGGAGACAATTCTGTCTCTGAGTAGCAGAGATTCAGCACACGAGGGTTTTTTCCCAGAAAGTCTCAGTAGAGCACAATGTGCAGCTTATCTACGATGGGGAAACGAGTGCGGGAGCCGATTGTGGTGCTTTCAGTCCTGTGGAGCAGGAAACAGTGGGGTTCAAAGCCCCATGGTTTAGCTACTGCACAGAGTACCTGGTTCTGCCCTTTACACCCCAGTGCCACAGAGGTGCCTGACCTGTGGCTGCTCACACCGTGGGGAGGGGACTCCCTGAGGTACCAGCCAGGAGACTTGCAGCACTGAGTGCTCATGTAGCTGATGGATTGACTGGGTCAGAGCCAAAATTCATGTTGCTTCCCCACCCTAAATGCAGCTGTTGCTGGGGTGCACCTGCCTGCAGTGAGCAAGTGACATCTGAGAGCTCTGGAAGCTCAGTGTCACTGCTCATCTCTTGGGCTGAAGAGTTTAGGGACCTTTATGATTTTTTTCCTCTCCAAAAATTCTCAGTTTGAGATCAGTATCATGTGGCACACAGGGAGTTATGGGTGTGTGACACTGTTCCATCCCCTTAGCAACAGGGATGGCACTCATACCCCTGGGCTGGACTTGACTAAAACTGCAGATCCCAGCACTCTTGCAAACAGCAATTATATGGGGTTTGCACAAGTATAAAATAGAGGGATGGAGCTGATGCTTTAAAAAAAAAAAATCTTGAGGCCATCACCAGCCATTTGTTATAAACATTTTGGGGTGGTGAGTAGAGCAGAACTGAAGGGTGACAATTGGTGAACAGGTTTTGGCAGTGAGACAGCAAATAAATAGGAGGGAATGAGTCATTTCAGGAAGGCTGTGTGAGAACATTGAGCGGCTGGGGGTTTTTTACATAGCATATATATATTCAAATATGTATGTATATTTATAAAATGAACATTAGGTTAGATTTATTAGTCTCGAAATCTGGAATAGTTACATTTTAAAATGTCTTTGCAACTTGCATTAAGGACATCCAGGAGGAAGAATAAATGATGCTTACAACTGAGAGAGAGAAAACAGATCCCTTGAGACCTGACCTCACACTTTGCTGACTCTCTCTCCCCATCCACAAAATGGGACTGAT